>DWNA01001300.1:0-15328 GCA_018249835.1 Heliconius besckei | reverse complement strand
AAAATATTACAAATATGAGAAAA
The DNA here is from genome assembly GCA_018249835.1 of Heliconius besckei. Taxonomy (NCBI): domain Eukaryota; kingdom Metazoa; phylum Arthropoda; class Insecta; order Lepidoptera; family Nymphalidae; genus Heliconius; species Heliconius besckei. The sequence continues at coordinate 15,305 of DWNA01001300.1, read as the reverse complement.
AAAAGTATCCTATGTTCATCCCGAGACCCTCAAGTATCTCTATATGTGTATTTTATCACAATAGAATTAGCGGTTTGGCCCTGATTGCGTAAAAGACAGACAGAGTTACTTTCGAATTTATAATATAGGTAGGTATGGATATAATACAAGTATTCACATACTGATCATTAAATATAACTTTACATCGCGATGTTCTATTTTTTTGCTTCACAAGAAAGAAGCTATTGCTAAGACTCTCCGTTCTCCATTTTCCGCCAAATTCTAGAGTAGCGGAACTCAACGCCATGCTTTGCTTCGACATCAGAGCGAAGAAATGGAAATATTAAATGTTTAATTTCCTCGATTGGGAATTGGACCGACATCCTATCGCGTTTACATTCACACACTTAAACCCCTGAACCACAACTATCTTCGAATTGCATGCAGAAAATAGGTAAACGATATTCGTGTGAATATCACATACGTATTTGCTATTTTGGAATATACATAATTCGAAAGTACACTTATGAATGTTTCCCTTAATACAGTTAACTTTCAAAGTAGCTCCAAATAACCGTCGAGTTTTACGTTTACATTTAGCAAAACTAACGTCACTCGAGCGTATTTTAATATATTTTGCATATTTTATACTACTGGATATTCTAAAGCAGCTGAAACTATTTTAAAGCCATTTCTAAGTTAGTATTTCTAACCACAACCATTTAACGGTCCAGAGATCACCAGTGCAATTATTGGACTCGGACAATTGCAATTTTGGATAATTTGTTTTAAAAGTAAATTTGTATTTAATTCTGTTTCTTTTGTGTACGATCTTTTATATGATAATTTAATATGCTTAGTTTATAATAAACTAGCCGACGCGCGCAGCTTCGCCTGCTTATTTGCACCCTTAGGGGGTGAATTAAAATAAACCACGAAACATGTGTTCAATGAAATATTTTTAAGAGTCTAAGTTTCAGTTTTATAAAAATCGGTGACGGCATAAAGATTATTTTATACTAACTTTCAACCCCTTATTGGCACCCTTAGGGGGTAAATTCTAAAAAACTTGTTTTTTTTATTCTGAAACACGTGTTCAATTAAATATTTTTAAGAGTCTGAATTTACAATTTTATGAAAATCAGTACAGATTTAAAAAAAAAATCATACAAACTTTCAACCCTTATTTCAACCCTTTAGGGTTAAAATTTTTCAAAATCCCTTCTTAGTGGATGTCCAGATTACAAAAGTAAACATTTGTTCAAATTTCACGTTTCTACGCACAGCGGTTACAGCTGTGCGTGCGTCTTACCTCAGTCAGTGAGGACAAGTCCTTTTATATATAGCAGAATATACCACTCAATACGTATAGTAAGATACGACGATAATGTTTCTTCGCTCTGGTGTCGAGGCAAAGCGCGGCGTTTAGTTCCGCCACTCAACACGCAATGCCTTCAAGTGTAGAGAGATAATATAATAGACAATTTAAAATATTTAAATTTTGATAATGATGAGTATAGTACGCTATTACGTACGCTACGTACGTTCTATTTGCAATTAACTAAGCTTGGCTAATGTAACAATACTTTGGAAATTGTACACAAATGAGAAGCGTTCATGTAACTGGTTGTATGGTTTGTTATTTTAAACAAATAATCGTCGGTTGCATTTGAAGCTTTTGATTTTAAAAAGTTTTTATAATCAAAAGAAAAACAATCATTATTCAAAAATAAATAATATACCTACAAAAAAAATCAGTTTTTTTAAAATATGTATTGTTATTTTATTCACTAAATTTTACTTAATAAAATTAACTGAATATGTCATTGTCTTTATTAGCATTCTAATAAGACAATGCAGAATTAGCAGTATTATTTTTATTGACTCTTTATTCCTTAATAGGAATCGAACCCTCTTTCCCACTTTACGTTGCGATTGCCTCTATTTTTTTTTATAAATATAAACCACTTATTTTTTCACAATTATATATAACTTAATGAAATATCTATTTATTTTACGATATTTTCGTACTAATTCCAAATTAACAGCAGGAACATATGAGACAACAATAATTCACTCGCAACACATGTAGTGGTAGATTGTTGTTATAACGTAAGGTGAACTAAGCCGGCTTAACGGCGTCAAGCTTGTCTCGCTTACACTGCCAATTTAGAAAATCCCCTAACTGAAATATCTCAGATCAAAACTATGAGAGAATAGATATCGAGAGGAAAATAAATATCTATAAATAACATTTTTTGGTCAGCTAAAATGTGAATCTATCTTGAAACTAGGTTAGGCTTTGGACTTCATGAATTTTTGATTTATTTATCTGGATTTTAAGTGATTTAATTGTATGTAATGCTTAATACTGTAGTCAAGTAGATTCCAGCTGGCATAACTAAGTCCGATATCATTAAATAAATTGATAATTATTAAAACATAAGATACATTATATTGAAAATATTTGTTTTTAATTATATTTTTATTAAATGTTAAAAACCGAATCAAGTTTAAAATTAACATAAATAATTCTGAAGTTTTCAAAACATTATTATGCTATAATATTATTATTTTCAAAATATTCTAATCGATGGAATTCCAAAGTATAATCTATACTTTCACTTCTTAGTAAGGTCCTTGTCTAAGGAAAACATAGTCTCGATTAATCAACTAGAGCCGATCGTATCTGAAGGGGAATTAACACGCAACCCAAATAAAACCTATTACACGGTGGGAGTTAGGAATAAATTCATTTCTTTTGTTTGTAATACAAGATACAGCTTATAAAAATACTCATATATACATACATAAATGTTAGTATGTATGTATTTTATAATAAAAAAAAATACTTAAAACAATCACAATATCGAAAAATTAAAAATGAATATTAATAAAATATTTATGAATATTAAAACTACTGAATGCAGTGACAATAAAGCTATTTACTTGAAACTTCAACTGAACGACCACTTGAACGATATTATGCAAGTTTAAAACAAATCTATAAGTTATAGGCTTTTTCATATATATTTTTTAAGTTGATGTTTTACTTGAGGCCAGTCGTAGTGCAGGGACACAGTGGCTTTTAACGCGACAGGTTGTACGTTTGATTCCCACTCGAGGAAAAGATTTTTTTTATTTTATTCGCTATTACTAAATTACTTAATATTATTCATCTAATATTATTATTCATTTAATGTAAACTATTCAAAGAGATAATTAGAAGTCTCTGGGAGAAAAGAGTCTTAACAAGAACAGACGAAGGAGAACAAGCAAATAGCAATAAATTATTGAACAATAAATGGTTTAGAAAGTCTGCCATCCGAACACGTCCGCCAAGTCCCGACCAGCCATTAAATTAAGAGAACCCAAACTTCATTTATCTCGGCTTGTTACTTCCACGGACGATAACGTTTGGAAACACGGCTGGAAACTTCCCAAAACTTACAACAAACTTGAAGGGAACTTGTCGAATCCCGCCGATCGTTCGCAAATTTGTTAAGTACTTACGATATTTTAAAATTCGTAACAGCTCTTATCAAGAAACTTAAGCGTTTGATAATTTCATCTGGCTTTGTTCAAGTATATTTAAGATGTAGAATAATAAAAAGAACCTTTTTTATTGTTATGATAACTGTTTGATGTAATCTTGAAAGAAAAAAATATTAACTTTTGGTCTTAAGTGGTTTTCATTTGTTTGTGCTAACAGAGTTGTTATTGTTGATATTATTTTTTTTGGCTTTGAGCGTTATCCCCACATAGAAGGGCGTTGAGTAGAGGGAACCTGAGAACCTAGTTTTAAGACACTTCTTTCCCATTAAAATATTTTTTTCCCTTTTTATCGCCAATCTTGTGTGCTGAAAGGCAGAACTCAACGAGCTTTTAGCTTGTTGCTAAAGTAAAGAAATGAAAATATTAAATATTTCATTTTCTCTAGTGGAAATTGAACCCACAACCTAAACTTACAAATACATAATTGTATCCCTGGGACTAGCCTCAACTTGTTGACAACTATATTCAAATTATAATAAAAAATCTAGAGCAAGTTGTTTAACTTTAATTTGCAAAGCGGCCATCGATCCACAGTAAGGCTATTTAAAGTGGAATACTCACATACAATTGGGAGATTGCGTGACGACGTGCCTCACAAACTACTACACGATGAAGGCGCCCGGCGATGTGATACGCAAATATTTATATGGATCAACTTTGAAACAACTTACTCCTTAAAAGCCTTATCTTGTACTCGGTACTAGGAAAAATATATCGATATAATTTACCGCTAAGTCACGTAACAAGTAAATTGTGCAATCTCTGTTTGAAAGATATTGCCGTAAATTCATATTAAATGATGTCTGTGCTGTCATAAATAATGAAAGATAAATTATTGCTAGAGATTTAGATGTAATGATGTGAAATATTAAATAAAATATATATTAGATTTTGCTGGGTTAAGCCACTGTCTGGTGATGAGTAAGCTATTATAGACCGTAATATATACTACTAGTGGACGGCCGCAGCTTCGCTTGCTTATTTAGGGGTGAATTCTAATAAACCATGAAACACGTGTTCAATGAAATATATTTAAGAGTCTCAATTTCAAATTTTATAAAAATCAGTGGCCATTTAAAGATTTTTCCATACAAAATTTCAACCCCTTATTTGCACCCTTAGAATACACCACGTATTCTAAAAAACCACGAAACACGTGTTCAATGAAATCTTTTTAAGAGTCTGAATTTCACATTTTATAAAAATCGGTGGCGATTTAAAAAAAAAACCATGCAAACTTTCAACCCCTGTTTCACCCCTTTAGGGTTACAATTTTTCAAAATACGTTCTTAGTGGATGTCCAGATTACGAAAGTAAACATCTGTCCAAATTTCACGTTTCTACGCACAGCGGTTACGGCTGTGCGTTCGTCTTACCTCAGTCAGCGAGGACAAGTCCTTATATATATATAGATTATATTACTATTACAGTCGAGGCCGACTGTTCCTTTAAACGGCTTGATTTATTTTGTTAAACTTAGAGCTTTTTGAAGATAAAGTTTTTAACTTTAAGATTTTTATTTCAAATTTATTGCCCCAAAGTTTGTGTCTCTAGCTTAAAGTTTAAAGTTATTGTAATATTATACACACTTACACGCAGAGTTTTTTAGTATTTAGTATATATTTTATAATGTTTAAAAAAACATATTATTAGTAAAATATTTCAAAAAATCTTTTTACCCAATATTCATAATTCCAAAACCTAAAAATAAAAAATATAACTGTGCTAAATGTATTCTATTGCTCTAAATAAACTGCATAATAAATATGTTTAAATTATAATAGCTTAAGACCAAGCTGAGACAAGTCTGACAGTTAGTTTGCAGGCTAGACATCGTTCACAGAACATTTAGTTAGCTGGTGAGTTTCTGTTATCACTAATTCTACTTATGAATAAATTTTAGGAAATAAATAAATGTAAAATATTTTAACACTTTCAATATTCGTTATGAAGTACTTAAAATAAGAAATTGTAGCATCTTCTAAAGTCTTATGTATATTTTTTAAATAAGAAATAAATGTTTATCAGCATTTGATAACAAAAATACTTCTTTTTCTAGTAAATTTCAAATAATAATATGTTATCACAGTATAATAAATAAACATGTTCTTGCATAATATCATCATAAAAGCCCCAAACCTTACCTTACGTGAACCCGTCAAAAGATAAAGTTCATAATATTTTGTGGCGCCTATTATACAAAAATAGTGGAAATAATAGTTGTCATAAATTATTTATAATACTTTTTCCTGGACTATTACTATTTACTGTTAACGTTTAATATAAAGAGAATAATTAAAATATTTTTTTATAAAAAAAAATGTTTACATTATGCACGCACAATCACTGCCATCGACGATCGTAAATATAACCCAAACACTTTATTACCAATAAATACGACCATATATTGTTTTATTTTGCTTAATCTCTATTTTTCTTTGCGTCTCTAACTCGTATTTTAAACTCTACTCCATTCACTTAAGCTATATTTTATATTGCATTCCTTTAAAATATTTATGCATGGCTGAACAGCATTCGGTAATAAAATTTGAGTGCCAAACAGACATAAGAGAAGCTACTGACTATACTACACCTTTAGTGTATTGGCCTCACAAAATGCTAGTAGAAAAACGTTCATTATCGGTTCAGACGAGTAAATAAAACAAGATAGCTCCCTGAGGCCCGTTCGCTTGGATATTGCGTCTCACAAGCAAATTTACTCTAGGCACAATAAATGCTTAGGACAGATCGTCTGAGAAAACAACAGCTGGAAAGAATAAAGTTTATTTTACGTGTTGTAGCTATAGAGAATTTGTAATTTATAATTGACTAGTGTGTGCGGCTTCGCCCGCTTGTAGTTGATGTTATAGTATAACCAGAATATAGAAAATATTCACATAAATTGTAGCCTATATGTCATTCTTACGTATAAACTGTACTATTGTAAAGTTTTATTTAAATTTAGTTTAGTATTTTTGTAAAAAAAGTATTAAAGTATATTTCTGTAAATTTAAGCATAAAGAAAGATATGTTTTTAAACAACAAAACGCATTAGGTTGATGTAATCTATATATATAAAAGGACTTGTCCTCACTGACTGAGGTAAGACGCTCGCACAGCCGTAACCGTTGTGCGTAGGAACGTGAAATTTGGACAGATGTTTGCTTTTGTAATCTAGACATCCACTAAGAAGGGATTTTGAAAAATTTTAACCCTAAAGGGTTGAAATAGGGATTGAAAGTTTGTATGGAAAAATCTGTAAATCGCCACCGATTTTTATAAAATTTGAAATTTAGACTCCTAAAAATATTTCATTGAACACATGTTTCGTGGTTTATTAGAATTCGCCCCTAAATAATCAAGCGAAGCTGCGTGCGTCCGCTAGTAGAATATAAACAAATATAAGAATAATATTCATACGAATATTAGATTTTTTTTAAAATTTATTAGAATAATTTAAATAATTATCTACATTCAATACAATGCTAACGCACTTAATAAACTTTGAAGAACAAAGACATCATTTTGAAAAGGATAAAATTTTCCAAAGGCATTGTAATTAGGCAACATAAAAATGCAAGCCCTATTGTGTGGGGGAAAATAATTTAAATAAGTATAATTAAAGTTGGAACAATACAAACACGAAATTTTGTTTAATTGTTCGTTGTATAATATATGCGGAAAGAAATTATTAGTTACATACATATAATTTAAAACTAGCTAGTTTAGATTATGTTGACGTGACCAAATGGAACTTTAAGCCTAGTTGGGGGTTCGATTCCTTTCGAGATACAATGTGAAGCTAAAAAAAACTTTAATATTATTCTCACACAAACGTGACAATATATACCAATATTACAATTTACTAAAGTTTAAATTAAAATGTGTTACTATTATAAGTTCGCTAACACCTGCCGTGAATGTTGCCATTAGCTTATCCGTGTTAGCTGTATAATCCTTAATTAAGACAAATATGAAGCTAGATTGTTTTTAGGTAAAAATAGTATTTTAAATGAATAACAACTATTTAATAATAATAATAATAATAATACTTTATTGCACTAAAATAAACAAAGAATCAGTAGAGCAACAATAATTCCAGAAAGACAATACATAGTGCAATGGCGGCCTTATATTATATTATACTTAAAAAATAATAATGGGAAAATTGCTAAAAAATTGTAAATTGCTTTGTTAATGTTAAGCCTTAGCTAAGTCTATCATATCCATATCCAAGTACGTAGGTATATGAAAATGTATATCTAAATTTTATGCAAATCGTACATCGTGTAAGCAAACTTAATTCTGGAAGTCCGTAAACTTGTTAGCGTGTATATACAGGGTGTAACTCGATCGACAGATTATCGGTAGTCTAAGGTATCTATAGGGGACCTCAGGCTATCCATTTTACCCCTATATATATTTAGTGATTCTCTGTGGTTCAGAAAATATACTACACCCAGGTGCATTATCTACATTGTATATGCCCGAAAGTTTTTGCTAATTACGCCTTCCCTCAAAAAATTCGGGGGTTAGTGCCTCTGCCTACCCTGCTATATACGGGATACAGTCTGTAGCTGATTTATTTATTTAATTTGAAAATACATATATTTTTCTAAAGTTATAATTAACCTATAAAATAATTTTAATTAATCTAATATAAGTACATACTTAAATGTATGCCAACAATAATTTGGACAAGAGAGGACCTATTATTTGTTTTATAGGTGAATCGTTTATTTTTATAGCGAATTTCCTTTAGCAGAATTGTCCTTTTCCAGAAGTGCCACGTTTTGAAGATAGCTTAAACAACCTGACAGTATCATTAGGAAGGGAAGCTGTATTTACGTGTGTTGTCAATGACCTCGGCAATTACAGAGTAAGTGTTTTCGACGCTTCTTTTGTACCTTAACTAGACTAGTTACATATATATGAATAGCTATAAATTTTTGATTTTATAATTTTAAGTTTTTTTTTAATAATTTTCTTTAAATATTGTATGTTCAGATAAAGCCGAAGTGCTTTATCTAATCATACAATACAAAAAAGAAAAAGAACACAAATAATATTTTATATTACTTTTATATGTGTTTTTACAGCACTACAGCTACCTACCTGTTTTTATTTAAATCTAATTCTAAAAATTCACCCTAAAAGTTATCTGGAAAAGTTAGAGCTTAAATTTTTTATATTTTTATAAGTTTCTGTAAGTGTAATATACTCGTATGTTAAACACAAATAAAATTATAAAATATAACCTTCACAAGGTGGCGTGGCTACGCGTGGACACGCAGACGATCCTGACGATCGCCACCCACGTGATCACCAAGAACCACCGTATCGCGGTGAACCACAGCGACAGGCGGGTGTGGTTCCTGCACATACACGACGTGCGCCAATCAGACCGAGGCTGGTACATGTGCCAACTTAACACGGACCCCATGAAGAGCCAGACGGCGTATTTAGATGTTGTAGGTATGTATTTTTTTTTGTTTATTATTTCTTTTATTGGTAAATTATATTTGTAATTGGTAGCTTAATTTTTCACGTTGTATCTCGCATTTATTAGGATAGGCATACTGTTAAGATATTTAATTACCATCAAAATACTTCCATTTCCCATTTTCGGACGAATTCTAGAGGAATTGCATGTTGAGTGGCGGAATTCAACGCCGCGCTTTACCTCGATACTAGAGTGTAGATATGAAAATATTAAATATTTAATCTCTCCTAGTAGGAATCGAACACACGCCCTGTCGCGTTGCCACGACTGGCCACGAAATAGAATTTAATATATTTTTTTTTAATCCCTTTGGTTTTGACCGATCATGAAGATTGAATATATATATTAATTTTTTACTAAAAATATGAAATAAAAGAAAAGCAATATATGAAAGACTTTTCAGGAACCATTTACTAGTTAATAATATTTTCCTAGGCTAACTACTTTCCCGTATTATATGTTATACTTTTATATATCTACTGAACACAATATATGAAGTGTTGAGTGTGCTCAGCAGTAAATATGCCAATTAATTTATTGGTTCTCTAAAATAAGTCTAAATAAAACTTACGTGGGCACGAGAAGCTTTTATCATGTCAAAATACAAATTTAATTTTTATTTTATGTTGTTACGTTTGACTATGTCCAGTTATATATTATTTTTTTTGTAATTTTGCTTACAAAAAAAAATTTTCCAATTAGAACTCAGCTTTAGGCTAAATTAATATTTCTATATACTATATTAGAAAATTTTATTGAGAAATAAATATTTAAAACTTCAAATTCACTATTATAGAATATTACCTTAAATAGTTTTCCAACTTTTCGAAATACATCAAACGTTTACAAATATAAAAATTTGTCATACGTACATTCTGTCTTCATAAATTTCCATATCCCTGAATGCAAGTCCTAGCAATTCCCTGCAACGTGTATTGATAGACATATTTCAATTTCCGTGCTCCAACCGCAGATATAAAGTATGCATTCTACAGGGTGTTTGTAGGTGTAATAAATTGAAAATCCAATAGAGAATAGTTTCAGTATAAACCTTGTATGATTAAATTTTCATGTTTGCTGTCGACATTGCTATAATGCTGCTTACTATAATATATTTTATTTTGTTTATTAATATTTGATTAGCAAATATTTTTACTTATGCAAATGTATATCGGAAATCGAATTATGGAGGGCAGTCCTGGCGCAGTAGCACAATTGTTTGACTATAAATGCGATAGGTAGTGGGTTCGCTCAAGGAAATTAAATATTTTCTATTTTCAATTTTTCGAGTTCTATTACGAAACACGCAATGCCTCCAGAATTCAGCGGAATGTTCACTAGTTCACTAGCTTTCCTCTGCCAACCATGCAACTTGCGGGATACATCGTCAAGAAAAAAATACTATATAATTTTACTTTCACCGTGAAAATTCAAAGAAGTCAAATTTTAGGTCGATTTTCTATTAAAATAATTAGTACTTGAGATAAGGATACTATACATTAGCCGAGGCCGTGGAGTTTCATATTGTGGTTTTATGAAACTTTAAATTGAAATTATGCCACAAGCGGAAAATAGCTAAAGTTAAATAGTGATGGGAACTACCGCCGACTTTTATTAGAATAATACTTGTTGTAATGTCAAACTTTTTTCGGCTCTGCCTAAATATAAAGAGGTCAGTTGTGGCGCAGGGGTAAAGGTGTGCAACTGTTAACGTGACTGGTTGTGGGTTCGATCCCCACTCGAGGAAATTAATTTATTTAAATGTATATTTTCATTTCCTTCGCGCTAGTGTTAAGGTAAAACACAGCGTTGAGTTCTGCCACTCAACGCACAATGCCTCCAGAATTCAGCGGAAAATGAAAAACGGAGTGTCTAGGTATTCTCTGCCAATCATGTTGTGTGCGAGATGGTGTATCCCGCTGTGAAGCAAATATTTTTAATTATTTAATTTTATAAATATAAAGCTCTATAAAAAAACTTGACCCGTAATTCGCACTATTAAATCCACGAAGAAATAAACTACAAATTAGATTAAGTGTAAAGATACTATAAATTGTATAAATCTATAGAAAAAAATAGAAAATAACATTTTAATTACTTGAAATTAAAGATAATTAACAGAATTATTAATAGTTACATTACCTATTTAGTTCTTACTAATTAAAATATCTACGTTATTTTAAAGATTGATTCCAAACTAGTATAAGGTTTTTATGTAAAAAATAATGAATATGTAGCTTTTATTTTATATATTTGGAAACTTCTATAAATGCTATTTTTGCCTTACCTGGCACCGACTGCGAAGACCAATTTTGAAGTCAGTTTTTATGTTCTACTTCTTTTAATTGCTGAACGAATTGCCATAAAACTTGTATGAGACTACTGTTTAAAATGTGACACTATACAAAAAAAACTTACAGTTAAATCGATAACTTAATCTTTTTTGAAATCGGTTTAATTTTAGATATTATGATATTAAATGCATGTATTGTATTTAATTATAGTAAACATCAAACTATCACCACAAAGAATCAACTCAATAATTATATCTAATTATGGTAAAATGTAATCTATGGGACTATAAAGATATAAATCACTATTATTTTCTATCGTTCAAATTTATATTTCAAATAACAAACATTAATATTTACTTTAAAAAAAACCAGCTTCACGCTGTATCCCGCATATAGCCCGGTAGGCAGAGTAAACCTAATGTTAAGATACTCAGAGTATAGAAATAAAAATATCAATAAATAATAATTAATTCCCCAAAGTGGACAGCGAATCCACAACCGCGTTACAATCACGCCCTAGTACCACTGCGCCAACGGCCTCCAATACAACAACAATTCATAATATATTAAAGCATAAATACGTAACAACAACAAGTTTCGTCCATCGGAACTAATAATAATAGCGCGAGTGCGTGTCGTGGTCTCCCGGGCAACGACGCGTAATTGCCGTAATAAGTCGCAGCTGTGATAAGCGAACAAAACACACTGTGGACCTATATTTATAGGAATGCTTTTACGTGGATTAGGTAGGCAAGTATATGGAGCTTACTTCGTGTGTTTTAGTATAATTTCCGACTGAGCATCAGGATCTACATTTGTAGATACGCGGTATTGATATTCGCGCATCCGTTCTAACCTAATTTCCAGATTTAGATCAGTACATACTGTTATTATAAAATGTACTATATAATATAAATAAAATAGGGTATTGTTTTATAAAGTACAATATAAAATAATACAAATTATGAACAATGCATATTATGAATTGACATTTTTAAAATGTAATGTTGGAATCGTGCAGTTTTTCATGTATGTAGCGTGTGACTGTAAATGCGACAGGTTGTGGGTTCGATTCTCACTCGACGATTTGATTAAATATTTAATATTTTCATACATTTAATATTTAATATCTTTGCTCTAGTGTCGAGGCAAAGCGAAGCGTTGATTTCCGCTACTCAACATGTAATTCCTCTAGAGTTCGAACGAAAGAAGGGAAGTGGCGAGCGGAGTGTCTTAACAATTTGCATTCTCTCCCTACTTTACTACATATGGGTTAAAGCGTTAAGCTGAAAAAAATAATAATAATTCATATTTGTTGCTTACTAAACCATATATTAATATTTTCATCTAGTGCCTCCCGACATATTGGACTACCCGACGAGTAGCGATCAAGTGGCAAGAGAAGGAGCTAATGTATCACTTCGATGCGCAGCCCACGGGGTGCCCACTCCCACTGTGGTATGGAGGAAGGAGGCTGGGGACTTATTACCTACATCAAACTTCAGCGACACACTAAGTAAGATATATATAGGTATTCGTATATTTTTTATTTAATAACTACTTCTAGGCTCTATATTTTTATAATACAAGAAAATGTAAATAATAAAAACGTATTATCTAATATAGGAAAATATTTTATTGTAATAAATGAAATATATATGAAGTGAGTGAGCATTAAATGTAGGCTTTTATTTTTAATGCAACTTAAAAGAATAAAACCCCTCTACGTCTACATTTAAATACATTTAAATGAAAATTTATGAATATTCCAAATGTACTGCTCACATTAAATTAATAACTATAGTAGAATATACGATATATTATAAATAGTGTTTTATATGGAAAGAGTAGAGTACGTAACATCAACTTCAAAGCATGCAACATGCAAACCACAAAGTCTACCACTTTCAATCTCACAGTAATGCGCAGTAGAAAGCCGCGGCCACTTTTTATTCAATATGGAATTTTATTTTCTAAAACATAAAGCACAATTTTAGATATAATAAATGATTTTAATGTAACACGATAATAATGATGGGGCAAAAAGTGTGACTGGTAACGTGACAGGTTGTGGGTTCAATTTCCACTCGAAAAAATGAAATATTGAATGTTTTTATTTTTTCGCTCTGGTATCGGGACAAAGCGCGGCGCTGAGTTCCGACAATCACCGCGCAGTGGCTCCTGACTTCAGCGGAAAATGGAGAACAGAGTGTCTTAACATCATGTTCCCTCCTTATATGTTTGCACGAAAAAGTTATTGATACAGAGTGAAGCATAAAAGATGATTTATTTTATGCTCGACGCTCACTGTGGGTACGCACGTCATTAAAAACTTCACAATTCGTTTTTGGGGGAAACGACGAATTCGTTTGTTTTTTTTATTAATTTAACGATGCAAAATGACAATAAAGGCCGACCTTTATAGCTTTTTGGGAAAAATGTCTAAAAATATTATTTATATATACGTATTTATAATTTTTTTAAACATGAAATATATGATTGTAGTAGTAAATTTTAAAGACAATTCTCAAAGCTTAATAAGAAGAAATGTTTAGTCTATTTTTTATTATAAAAAAGCAGCACTATAATTCTCAAAATGTAATCATGTAAAGGTATTTCATTCTTTATTTCTACTCAATTTTATGACAAAAACATATCACTTTGCTATCTCCAGGAGAAGGTATGCAATAATAATCATTTAAGTGTTATAATAAATATTTCATACACTCGTTTCTTCTTATAAAAACACGTATCTACTGGGAACTTTACCTGTTTACCTCGTGGGAGCTTTTATTTTTCAAGGATAACATTTACAAAGTAAATGAAATATTACGCTACAAAATTTATGGATATATTTATGAACGGATATATCTAAATATACACCTTTACGTAAATGGAAATTTTCACATTATATTTGCATAGCCCGAACAGCTACTTAACTTTTCTAAAAAGAAAAATATAGTATGAATTATGTTTTTTAACGTGATAAAATTGTGAGAAACAGACAGAAAGCTAGTTCCAATATTCAGATCCTGGCTCCATTATTACACCAGCTCGTTGATACCATAATATTGTATTGTCATCTTAACTACGTATAACTGACAAGTTTCATAAAGATACAATTATTACAAATTTAGATTATTTTATATTAATTGATAATTACTTGCTTCGCTAGACCTAATAAAGCGACCTAATACACCATATTTCATGCCTATTACCGTGCTCACCAGCACAGCAACCAGTACTTAGCTCGTTAGCCCCCACATGAAAAGTTACCATTAACCCCATCAAACATTTCATCCCCCAGTGCATAATTACAGTTTGCTAATCTAGACTCGTCGGTGAGCGGCGCCGTGGTGCACTTAGTGAAGGTGTCGCGCCTGCACATGGGGGCGTACCTGTGCATCGCGAGCAACGGGGTGCCGCCCTCCGTCAGCAAGCGGGTCATGCTCGTCGTTCATTGTAAGTACTGTGCTAGTTACTTTATATTTTCCTTTTTTTTCTTTATTTTTCTGCTGCTTGCTTTATATGCGGATATACCAGGGGAAAAACATGTCTGTGAACAAGCATTGTCCAGCAGATAAAAAAAACAAATAGAGTTCTCTTCGCATGCACCTGAGTTCTATAGTTCCTGATAGGTTTTATAAATAGTTCTGTCGTTTTTACCCCTGAAGAAGTTATGTAAAAAATGATCTGCTTCCCTTGGCAGATCATTTTTTTGCAAAAATCGGGGCGAGATCTGCACTCATAGACATGAATAAAATAGTTCCTGATAATTTTTAACAATAGTTCTGTTAATTTCACGAAGAAAAAAATTTTTAAACAGAAAAAAAGAACATTCGTTTCAAAAATAGTACGAAAGGTAAAGTAATTTTTAAAATTAATAAAATGATACTCAGACGCAAGAACTCTGTATTTTACAATAGAATATAAGTAGTTCTATGATATTTAGCCTGAAAGAATACCAGAACTCT
>DWNA01001299.1:0-15341 GCA_018249835.1 Heliconius besckei | reverse complement strand
CTTAATACTTAGGCCCACAGCTTTACTCGCATAAAGTGAAACTCATTGGGAATGTGGGAAGCCTTGGTTAAGCCTATAATATAATGATATTATAATTACAGTAATAAATATTAGTTTTATCCTTATATTAAAAATATGAGTATAAGCAACACCACACTAAATTAAACACACGAGTGTTGAAAAAGCATAAAGTTTAAAGAATGTCAATTTCTAAAATGAATGTTGGAACAGCGGGATTGTTTGTGTAAGCGTCGCACGTCCTCCATCGACCTTTCTGCTATTACACGTATTTATTGTGAGGACCGAGTGGCGCGTTACTCGTAACCGCAC
Organism: Heliconius besckei; assembly: GCA_018249835.1. Lineage (NCBI taxonomy): Eukaryota > Metazoa > Arthropoda > Insecta > Lepidoptera > Nymphalidae > Heliconius > Heliconius besckei. The sequence continues at coordinate 15,011 of DWNA01001299.1, read as the reverse complement.
TCATAAACCAAATTGTGCAAACACGACTCAGTGCAACGAACCTTCCTAGACCACACTATATTCACAGTTATTGCATAGGTATGAGAACAAGTGGCCGTAAGATCATGTCTACCACCTATACTCCATTAAGACTCATCCAGACCATTTATCATTAAACTCGCTGGCAAATCACATCTCTTAGAACTTTAGCTCCTTAAGCTAAATGTGACAAGCTCAACTATATTAAAAAAATTGAAAGTGCCATCTTTTATCCATGAATTATGCTATCATTGCATGTTCGAAAAGGTGAATTGTAAACAGTTGGCATGTCGCTCGGTTCGCTCAACCTCGAAAACTTAACCCCTGACGTGATAAAGCGCCCTTGACCCTACCCCTTCCACCCTGCCACTCATGCCTAACTATTTAATCATAATAAAACTTCCGTGTCAGATAGAGACATTTGCTGTGGTCAATGCCCACGTGTCCTCCGTGATGGGTAGAATTTTAATTAATCATACTAAGTCGTAAATACGTTTGTGTCGCAAATATTCCTTTGCCATTCTTTATATAGAATCAATTGGTTTTATTTTAATGTATGAAACAATTTATTAATGTTTTGAACATTAGTTTTATGTTCCCAGAAAAATATGAATAATTAACATTGTTTGCTACAATAACTCAGCTATGTTGATATTTTTCCTAAACACCATAAAATTAGCCTGTCGTACTATTGAAGAACTAAAACAAAACAAATTCAATTAAAATAAGACTTTTAATGTTAACTTAATTTATACGTCTAGTTGTATTAACAAGGTTTCTCTACTAGATGCAGCTCTTGACAGGTGCCTCTCATATCACCTCCAAATCAGTTTCTATATGATAGGAGATAATTTGAACACGTTTTCTAAACTATACATTTAAACCATAAAACTAGTTCTATTTAGTTTAAAACATAAAATATACTAATTTAAAAAATTACATTAATTTTATTATTTTCTAGGTATTCCATTAGTTTTATTAAAAGGAATATTCCTGTTATATGTTTTTATTTGGGAAAACTTAATCTATTTTATTTTTATCTTTTAAAAATATAAATGATGAATAATTATTATTCACGAGTAAATATACCATATAAGCATCAGTAACACTCATACAGGTAAATGTCGACCCTTGATGACATTTAAACTATTTTTAAACGTTCTCGCAATAATGCAACTGTGTTTTGATACAAATGAAATACCGCAGTATTAGCTCGACTGCCATTTTTATCGAGTTGTATTATCGAGTTCAAGCCGTAGGTATTAACCGCGAAATCCGTACCGTTTGCGGACCGCAAAACTAGAGTGACCTACTTTTGGTCCGCAATCGGTAGACGAGTTACTATTACCTACTGCATGCAGCCTTTTACAACGATGTCATCGCGATTTTGAAAATACATTTTTTGGACTAAATCCTGTATTATACTTAATACATGTTATTCTTTATATTTTTATGATTAGTTTTAATTTTATTTAATAATATGGTGCATGTACCAGGATTTACGTAATTTTTTTTTTACAGGATGTATGTACAGTATGGCTGCATTCGGCCCAGTTCTTGGCTTCTTACTTGGTGCATATCTATTATCATTTCATATGGACTCGTTTTCTGGTGCTATTATTTCTATAGGTAATCACAGATTTATACTGATATTGTAAAATTAATAAACTAAAAATTTTTTTATGCATTGTAATTTGTAATGTATTTGTATTTATTTAGGTCCAGGAGACCACAAGTGGGTGGGGATGTGGTGGGGTGGCTTTCTGCTCTGCGGCCTACTCCTAATTTTGGTGGCTATTCCATTCTTTTCATTCCCAAAAGTGTTGGTACGGGAAAAGGAAAAAATACGGTTAGTTGAAAAAGCTGCCGCAGCAGCTGGTACTTCTACAGCTAAAACGCCTGCTAAACTACAATCCGATATCAAAGATACAGGATATGGAAAAGACATCAAAGGTTTGCAATTTATATATTATTTTGTTATTATAATGTTAGTCATTTATTATACTATCATTGTCTTTACTATTGGAGCAAAAATATCAGATACATTTTCTGTATTTTCAGATATTCCAGTTTCGATGTGGCGTCTTCTGAAGAACCCGGTATACGTTGTGACGTGCCTGGGCGCCTGTATGGAACTCATGATAGTATCTGGCTTCGTGGTCTTCCTACCAAAATATCTTGAAACACAATTCAGTCTCGGCAAAAGCCAAGCCAGCGTTTTCACTGGTATGTTAACTCTAAAAACAAGACAAAGGAAACCTAATGTTAAGACACTCCCTTCCCTCACTCACCGCCAAATTTTCGAAACGTTTTGTGTTAATAGCGGAATTCAACGCCGCGCATTGAGTGCTTGAGCGGGGAAATGAAAATAACTGTGATTGGCTTACTTCACCGAGTGAAGATTGAACCCACGACCGTCACGCTCACTTTCCCCCGTGCCATAATCGCCTCGATAATCTAAGTTTTCATCATACATATAGTTTTCGCCTCACAACACTTATAACCGTTTCACCTTATTTCCAAACAAGTTTGATAAAACATCGATCACATACGCGAAAGACTACTTGATGACCTCGTCTTACCGAAAAATCAATACAAGGCCATAAGAATATTAGCCTTCGTCACCATGATTCAATACTACTAAGTCAATAATGTCCAACAAATTTAGCAAATAGAAATACAATCAACTATGTTATTATTTAAAAGATTGTGATAGTTAATGTTCCTTTCTGCTAAAGATTTATCGATCTGAATAATCACTTTTTAGTTTCAATTTTCAAACGTTTTGAATTGAGTCTTGCTTAAATGCACTAAATATTGCAAATTCTTGGGTTCAAATCCCACTAAAAACAATTAAATTGATAGGGCCGTCGTGGTCCAGTGGGATAGCCTCGAAATGTAAACGCGACAGTTGTGGGTCCGGTTTCATTATCTAGACGAATGAATTATTTTCATTTCCTAGCTCTCATAAAAAGACAAAATCCGTCACTTTGCGCTTGCGTTGTCGCCACTTCATCAATGTCTCGAGAATCTGGCTTTACGTGGGTAAAGCCCGATATGTCTATATGCGGGATACAGCGTGAAGCTAAAAAAAGTAATTAAAATTATACAAATTATATTTGAACAGGTTCTATCGCCATTCCCGGTGCCTGTATTGGTATATTCATGGGCGGGTGTCTTCTCAAGCGGCTGGAGCTCCGGCCGAAGGGCGCTGTACAGTTTGTGTTGATATCCAACACCATCTGCCTGTCTTGCTATGCCTTACTATTCTTCCTTGGCTGCGATAACATCAAAATGGCTGGAACAACTATACCTTACACTAATAATAGGTAATTATATCATTATTCACATATTGGTTTGGAATATAATAATAGGTACTGCAGTAGTCAGTATTTGAATCTTAATTTAGTACCTGATAGTAGAATTGCAATATACATATATTAAGGATTGTCATAAGAATTGTATATTTTTGTAATGTGTAATGTTGTAGAATTATGTATAATGTTGTTGCCTAAAAACTTAAATAAGTTGTAACATATGTATGTAAATTTTAGCTTATGTGTTATTCTGATATAATACCCGGTATTACTATCAAGTTTTATCTAAATCCGTCTAGTAGTTTTGTCGTGGAAGAGGAGCTAACATGGATGTGCCATCCACAAATTTAGTAATTTGTAATATTAATGCTATAATTGATTTGCAGCAATCCAGAGCCGTTCAAAGTGAATCTGACAGCGGCGTGCAACTTCAACTGCCTGTGCACGGAGACGGACATGGAACCGGTGTGCGGCAACAATGGCCTCACCTACTTCTCACCGTGCCACGCCGGCTGCGCTGCCTTCTCGTCGCGCTCCAACTTTACTAATTGTGCTTGTAAGTTTGTTTTTTATGAGTTAATATTTAGATAGTTGGGAATTTATTGCGTTTCGACTTTGATTTGAATTGAATTGTTTGAAGGTTTAAATGTGTGAATCTTGTCTACAGAATCAGTCAGAGACAGCTGCTATGTTTATAACGAATGACATTCGTAATCCCGCGCAAATTGAAATGATGCCATTTTAAAATTCATAAATGACATAACATTTTTAAAATGTTTACTATTATTTTAGTGTATTTTATTTAATATTGAATTGAATAAAATTGTAAAAATGAGTAGAAAAACAAAAAGAAAATTCATAAAGCTTTATCAAAATCGAACATTATATATATGTTCCCCAGAGGCAGATATCATCACACGATTTAATAACTTTACTTTTATCTTTATGTACAACATTAAATGTATGCCAATGAGACTGTCAGCAAAGTGCACTGACCCCTCGTCTGTCGACACTTATCTATTTGTTAGTTTACTAGGAAAAACAATCACATGTACAAACAAATAGGTACAAGTATAAAATCAAAGACAAATGAAACAACACAATGTACCAACTTAGTAATATTGAAATATTAAAGTCATTTTGATTTTATTTAAAATATTATGTTAGTTAGAATAGAAATTGCATTATTTTACCAACAAAATCTTTAAAGTTGTTTTTTTTTTCAAAGTAAAGTTTCAAAAACTTTATTTATTTTATGAATCTCCGTGGCCCGTACGATGATAGAAATCGGCTGGTGGACATTAACTTACAGCCACAATATGATTTGTCTTGTCAAATACTAACAAGAATAAAACAAAAAGTACTTAATTAATACAAAAAAAATACATACTATTCGCCATAATCCTTTTAAAATAGCCTAAAATTCAAATATATATTACCTATGCTTTGCTATAATAAACATCCAATATGCAGTAAATTAGAGAAAATAGGGCAAATTAGTGAACAGTTTTGTTGTATCGGTAATATGTTTAACACGTGATACAAGTATCAACTTGTATCTTTGTTCGACAAATTAGAGATAATATGATGTAGTGGGCGGTAATAACGCTCGGTTCATGTCGACGCTTCCTTTTCTTGTTACTGTTTCAGCTAATATGTCTTTTTCGTTTACGTATATTTATTTTATATAGTCTCATTATGACTTAAGTGCAAAGTTACACAAAATGATGATATTTAAAAATTCTGATACAGTTAATGATTACTTAAAAAATCTCAGTTATAGATGCCTACTTATGAATTGATATATCTTTAGTGATTTATTAATTATTGCTGACAGCTGGTAATGGCAATAGAAAGTTATTCAGTTCTAGTATAGTTTTAATACTTAGGGATTTGTCTAGATAAATAAACGTATATTTCACTTGATTCCCCTAATGTTATACACCAGTACGCAGTAATAATGACTAAAATATGTACCATAGTTTGGTATAAGCATCATAGTATACCATGTATTTGGCTCAGAACATAAGACACCTAACTAATGAAATGTCAACATATGATAATTTGATAAGAAGATATTTAAACAATATCATGCAGTCTGAAAGGGAAATGTAATTACGTAGTTTCTTTTGACTTAAATTTATTATTTATACAAAATAAAATTTGTTTTGTTGTTATTTACACTGCTTTTTAGCTTTGTTTTTAAAAGCTGCATATATTTAATATATAATAACAATAATGGACTAGTTTATAATTTTTTCATTAGTAGTACCCACAGATTACTAGTACTAATAAATTTCTATTTTTAATATAATAATTTCTCTTTAAGTTTCTCGACTCACAGTCACAGGCAATGTCTTAAAAAAAATCGCGGTACATGGGGAACGTAGTTTCCTAATACTAACCTCCCTCTGCCTACCAATCCATTGCTATAATGTCCAATCCATGTATTGAAAATATTTACCCACATACCAGGTGTACACGAGAACATACGTGACATGGGCGTAGGGCTGAGTGTGGGCATGGTGAACGGCGCGTCCGCGTCCGCGCTGACGGCGGGCGCGGCACGCGAGTACAGTGAGGTGACGGTAGTGCCCGTGGCCACGGCGGGCGCCTGCAACCCGCCCTGCACTACTATATTCCCCTTCCTCGTGCTCCTCTTCTTCATGACTTTCGTGGTCGCCATTACGCAGATGCCGCTCTTGATGATTGTGCTTAGGTTAGTGTTTTGGTGTTTGCTACATATTTTTTAAAATAGCGTATTAGTTTAGAAAGAGTGTATGGTTCAATTATGAACCTATTAAAAGTTCACTAAAGTTTATACTTAATTAATATTATGAACATTATAAGGCTGAGAAGTTTGTTTGGTTGAACACGGTACTCTCAGGAACTACTGGTTCGATTTGACAATATGTTTTTTTATATGTATTCCAACTATCGAATAAGGCTTATAAACTATATTCTATTATTTGCCGTGTGTCAAACATAACTCTTAGTTTTTTCCATTTGACCATGGGATCTAAGTCACAGGTAAAAGCTAGTCATTATTATACAATTTTCTAAAGTGTTTCATTTATTTTAATTTATTTTGCTTTATTTGACATTGTAGATCAGTGAGTGAGGAAGAACGTTCATTTGCTCTGGGTATGCAATTCGTTATCTTCCGTCTGTTCGGCTACATCCCTGCGCCTATCGTGTTCGGTAACCTGATAGACTCCACCTGCATCCTCTGGAAGCAGTCCTGCAGCGGGGAGAAGGGGGGCCGCTGCCTGCTATACGACATCGAACAATTTCGATACAGGTATGTACAACCACAATGCAAATGATACGTTTTGTTTAGTTCCTACTGCAAGGTTATGTCATTTAAAGAGATGTCATTGAATAACATAACAACGTAGATGCTACTAATGTAACGGATATCCATATATACAGGACAATATACAGGTCTGGAACCCAGCGCAATCGATCCAAATGATGTTTGTTTTTTTTTTGTAGTTTCGAACTGCCGACAATTAGCTGAATTTCAAGAATACCTACTACTAACCATACAACACTATGTTTAGTTTAGTTATCTATATACTTATCAGTTGATTTGTCTTAACTTTAAATATTATTATTGTAAAGAAAATACCTTTGCAATACCTATAGCAGGGTAGGCAGAGGGAACCTAGTTTTAGGTATTTCGTTGCCAATATAAATATTATTACCATGGACGGATCTAGATATTTTTTCTTAACCTAACCTAACTTTAGCTTTAGCCTAACCTTACCTAACTTTAGCTTTAAAGTGATATTTTTGTGTAATTTATTTTTTGCGTTATTTATCCTCTTACTCGTGCACCTATGATTGTTAGTTCATTTTTTCCAGATACGTGGGTCTTTGTGGTGGCATAAAAATCGTGGCCCTCGGTATATTCTTGGCGGACTGGTGGCTCGTGCGGCGACGACGACACCTCGAGACGTCGGCCCCCCTCGACCCGCATAAAGACATCGCGGGCTCCATCATAAGCCTCGACAAATGTAAGTTATGTAATTAACATAAACTGTTGAAGTGTGTGAATTATTTAATTTGTTGTAATAATATGTAGTACAATATGTAAATATATAAATTAATACAATAAAATAAATAAAATACTCTTGCAAGAATATAATAAACTTAAAATGGTACTTGTATCGAGGTTACTATTTAATATATAAGATAAACAAAATTATTCCGTCGTAGTGTTCGAGGAATTACCGTCGACGGACAACGCTAGCGGGTTGCGATCGGGCGCCACGTCTGGACCCAGCTCGGCCGGTACCACGCCGCTGGACGCGTTGCAGCGCACCGACTCGCAGTACTCGCAGGAGTCGCAGCCGCGTGGCTCGCTGGGGCGCCGCGAGCGCGTGCTCGTCGCCTCGCGCCACCTGCGCAACGACTCCAAGACCATCCAGCTTGAGGGCCCCGCGCCTGCCCCCGCCCCCGCGCCCTCCGCGCGCGAGCTTAGTCTCGACCAGCTCAAGCTGCTCGCGCTGCCGGCCTGCAAGCGCGTGGATGACGAGACCAAGCGGCTGCTGGAGGCGGGCGGCGTGCTGCGCCACCGCCGCACGGGCTCGCGCGACCTGAAGCCGCCTGCCGGCCGCCACAAGCGCACGTCCTCGCACCACATCACCATGGAGCCGCACGAACTAAGCCTGCAATTGCAGAAGGGCCGCAGCGTGGACCAGCTGGCCGCGCCCAGCGTGTGAGCGCACCCGAATCTCATTGTGGACAGTTGGACAGTTGACGCTGTGTTGCGACCAATAGAAAAAATAATTTATGCAATTGTCGCTTTGTACGGATGGTGAAAACACGTTAGGCTAAACGAATTATTTCTTCTATTACGCTTAAGCGACCGTGAGTGATTTCGAACCATATCTTAAATGTAGTTTAATTAACGCTTATCGCGATCGAGATGAAAGGTTCTCATTGCGTCTCTTACTGTAGCTATATATTTAAATAATCAAAACGGTAAGTTTTTATTTTGTGTTCATAGTCAAAATGATCGTAATTTAATAGGTTTAATACTCACATCACTTTTGCTGTCACTGTGCATGTTCCGCTTATAATTTTGGCCTAACTATGCCTAGGTAAATTTAGATTTTAAAATGCAAATTGCCATAAATAATACTGTATTTTATTCTAAACTATTTCTGGAATTAAATCAGAATTGTACTTAATTTTTTACAAATACAGAAAAAAAATTATGTCATTGTCATAACATAATTTTTTAACATTAATGGGAATTTTATCAAAACAAGCAGTAAAGAACTCTTAAATAAGATATTAAGCTATATATCTCCTAATAATACCAAATATCCTTTACAATACTAGCTAAATATGTGCAATTTTAAATAAATAACAGTCTCACATATTTAAAAATCTATTAGTATATTGGACTGTTCAAAGCAATATTTTTATAAAAATTAAACTTTTAATAGTAATGTAATTTATCATTAAATGAAAGAAAATAAATATTTAATTGTTGAAATTCATTATTTTGGAAAAAACATTCCTTTTTTTATTAAATGTATAGCATGCCACCTAAACCAATATAAAATAACTGAAAATTATGGAAGTTAGAGAGAGGTAAGGAGACCCATCTCATATGAGGATTTAGCTGAAAAGGTCCACTAGGTAACAATAAATTGTAGTTCAAAGTTCGACTACAATGGCGCAAATTTTAACTGTAATATAGAAAAATTGGTATTAAGAACTGACCAATTATAGAAATATTTAAGTGTACTGAGTTTGGATTAATTATCCAATAAAATATATTTAATGACTCGACTTTTTTGCATCTCTATTTTCTCTCGAAAATACGCCAATAATCTTATCTGCGAAGAGCACGCTACATTCTTTAAAATTATCTTACTGCATTCATTCTACGACCACTCTCCTTTGAATCTGTTTTGTAGGACACTTTTTCTTACACGGAAATGGTATTCCTTACCTCTATCCGCCCTGCTAAAAATAAACCAATAATAATTACGGACTACATTACCTGCAAGCCTGTAAAAATCCTTTAGTTTAGAACATTTTATTACATAAAGGTGCAGTAGATCAATTATATCAAACATCAGATAAGTACAAAAATGTTTCATTATTATTATTTTAAAAAAACAACAATTAACAAATATCTCCAGTTATTTTTATCATACTATAACGTAAAACTGTATTTATTTGATCTCATGTGCCGAGAGCAACTTTAATGTGATGAGAGTGTAAATTAACAAATTTATATGAACTCTATTTAATTTTTCTTACTAAATATTGAATTGTTTAAATCAAGTAGCTATTTATGTATTAATTAAAAATTTTACTTCGGTATTCATATTATTTTTCATACTAGTAATGTCGAGATTCTGCAATACATCCTAAAAAAAAGATTATATTACTTAGTTAGCAAATTTGGAAAAGAGTTGAATAGTCAAAAAATATTTTTTATAATTTTTCCACCATTGTATTGTAATTCAAAATGTATTAAAAGATTTTTCCTTCGTTTCTTATGCTAATAGAACTCGTAGACAAAAATCCAGATTATTTGTACACTAAAGTACAACAAGTTTATAATTGCTTTCTTTTAATATAATTTGGTATAAAATTTGTTGTATATATCTAAATGTCAATTCATAGGCTGCTGTATCTAAAGAACTCAATTACTATTGTAGTAATGTTATTTTAGTATAAAATATTTTTAAACTGAATATTTATCTTGTATATTAAGAAAAGACAAAGTGAAGCATCCATGTAAATTTTTGTCATATATTTGTTAAGAGAGAAATAGTTTGATATGAAGAGTGTTATATCTAAAAATGCCTTATTACAATAGGTTCTAAGACTTGATACTGACTTAGCTGTACTTGATAAAGTTGTTATGTCGATTGTGAATGATGATAGTTTGATGATAGCAACTTCTAAACTAATTTGTTGCATTTAGTGATTAATAAAATTGCATACATATTTTTATGTACATTTTTATTTAATACCTTTAAATCTCATTTTACTATTTCCACAGTATTTATTAGCCTGCAGCTTCGCCTGCATAGTAAAATGAAAACAACTAAGACACATTCTATGTGTACGAGGGCTATGGGCTGTCCATTGAAATTATTTATAGTAGTTAATATAGCTTTAGTAAATATAACTAGTCTTTGCCACTTCTAGTGTTAGAGGCCGTCGTGGCGCAGCGGCACAAGGGTGTGACTGTAACGCGACGGTTGTGTTGTATTCGATCCCCTCTCAAGGAAGTGAAACTTTTGTTTATATTTCCATTTCTTCGCTCTGGTGTCGAGGCAAAGCGCGGCATTGAGTTCTGCCGACAGAAAGTGGGTACCGAAGTGTCTTAACACTAGGTTACCTCTACCTACCCTGCTGTGTGCGGGATAAATCGTGAAGCTGATTTGATTTATTTTTAACTCTTCCTCGTTAAACATACTTTCGACCATAAAAATTATTTTTCAATGTAAGTATGTAATTTCTAAAAATAAATGTAAGTAGTTTCTGAAATTAACGCATTCAAGCAAACAAACTTTGTGATGTAGGCTTAGATAATTAAGTTGCTTAATTTTAAGCATGGAAAGGTAATAAAACTTGAATTAAAAATTCCTATATATATTTTTCCAATTATTCAGAAAATGTGAGAAAACGATATTAAAAATTATTCTACTAGTGTCGCCTTGAAAGTATAATATACAAATAAACTGACAATACCTAAAATATCCAGAGAGATCCAGGGTGCTTTAAAGCATGTTTCTACTTGCGAGTTAGACAAATATTATTTATAAATTAAAATAAGATTATCTATAGTAATAAATATGTTGTAGCGCAAACTAAAGTATTTATAATAATTATAAAAAGTATTTATACTTTTTAACTTTGCTGCTAATAGTCTAAATAAAATACCAAACTATCTACAGAATTTATTTTATAAAATAACTATACACATATTGAGAACCAAAATAAATGCAATAACAACATTTTGACCTACAGCGATGTACACATTTTCCTTAATCTAATTCACCACATTCATTGATAACAACTTTCTTTGAAGGTTTCCCATTTCTAGTACCTAGACTTTCCATTTTTCTTACAATATCCATACCTTCAACAACTGACCCAAAGACAACATGTTTTCGATCCAACCATGGTGTTGCAGCAGTAGTGATAAAGAACTGGGAACCATTTGTATTGGGTCCAGCATTAGCCATGGATAAAATTCCTGGGCCCGTGTGCTTCAGCTTAAAATTTTCATCCTGGAATGTTCGCCCGTAAATGGATTTTCCACCAGTGCCATTATGGTTAGTGAAATCACCACCTTGGCACATAAAATCTGGGATAATTCTATGAAATGATGAGCCTTTGTATCCAAATCCTTTTTCTCCAGTACATAAAGCTCGAAAATTCTCAGCAGTTTTAGGAACTTCGTCAGAATTTAATTTCATAACAATTCGCCCCAAAGGTTCGCCATCCGCTGATACATCAAAATATACTTTCTTTTCTGCTTGACTGGAAGCAAATCTGAGTGTCGCAGCAGAATACAAGGTGCCATTTATAATGGATCGGCGTAATAGCCCAAATCCAACCATCGTTGTGGTCTCTGAAAATAAAAAATATATAAATTGGAGGTTATGAGGCAGGCCGCTCTGCCTGATAAAAATATTCTTCGCTACATAAATATATTAAGGCACAGTTCTATTTAAATAAACAACGTTAGTAGGAATTATTTAATGTAAATTAACATTTTAAATAGAATTGTTTGAAATTTATTATAATAATGTGTGTGTGTGTGTGTGTATTATTGTAGTTATGAACTTCAGTAAGTGCAAACAGAAATATGAATATCAAATAAAACTCTCAAAACGTATATAACAATAGTTTTCGTCTTATAAAACTATTCTTACATTAGAAATATTTCCAATTTCAACTTACGAGAAATCGTAATTCGTATATTAAGTTAGGTATGTAGTAGATTACCTAATCTAATACCTAACTAAAGTAACGTTACCTTGTAATTTAAAGTTAACTTTGTACCACAGAGAATTAAATAAATAATACGATAAAAAAAATATCGATATAAAATATTATCATTATCAGTACAGATTAACTTAAGTTAATAAGTTTATTGAAGTTGAACTTGAATTGAAATTGGAACTATGTGCTAGACCCATCGTCTCTTTTGTTTATTTCTCGCTCTCACTAGTACACTCGACTCAGGCCAAACGTGACGATAAATCATCTAATCTAAACAATCTATCTAAACATCATTGAATAGATATCTATATCTATTTTTCGCTCTACCAGAGCCTTTCGATTATTTTCTTTTTGATTATATTATATCTGAAAGAAATCCCTGAAACGAATGTTCGATTCAAATTTGGACTTAAAATCGATGTTTAGAATTTAAATACATATTCTGTAGTTATATTGTCAATTTGTCAAAATCAAATGTGAAATGTGTTCTGCGCTCAAATAATCAAATCAAAATCAAATTGACATGCTCGATCTCTCGAAGCTCGAAGACGGAAGACCAAGTTTGAAATTGACTTTTTTTATTTGCAAAGTGAAACTATATAGTAATATTCGTTACAATGATATACTTATATTGAAAAGCAATACGAATAATTAATATTGATCTAAAAGATATATTAGACAAAAAATAAATAGCTTTTACATTTATATTAATCATGTACTGCTTGAAATCGTTCTTAACGCATTTGCGACGTTCTGTGGTATATTCTGAATTAAAAAGAAACCGTATTAATTTAAAACATTCTCAGCGAATACCTCGGCTCTACGTAACCCAGTTCCCCAATGAGGACGATTATGGTAAGTGATATTTGTTTACATCATAACCTTTCCAATGTATTACAAAGGCACCAATTGAATTATTTGATACATATATACATTTCTAGTATATTAACCGTTTTGTTTTAGATAATATAATTACACAATTGTGTAAGGGAGATCAAGATCTAGAAAAAAAATTAAGAGTCTTAATGCTAGAAGTAGAAGTAATGCGTCAAGATGGAAGATTTGCACCAGAGACTCTTCAATTAGATCATTGGCGGCAGTTACTAAGTCTATCTAGTAGAAATCAAAGGTCTTCTTATCTAACTTTTCTTTGGAAAATTGAGAAGAAAAAAGAAAATGAAAAAGTTAATACATTTATGGAGTTTTTATTTAAGAGATATAATATATTTTATTTGGAAAAATAAAACTCTGTATTACCTATAAAATTATTTTTTTTAGGCAAGAAAAGAAGCCAAAAGAAAAGAGTTTGAAAATTCCCCAACTCCAGAGTTTAGAGAATATCCAGATGATCTGCTTTATGGTATCCAACATATGTCACTGTTTCTTAGAATTAGGGACCAATCTATCAATAATTTTGATAATTACAGGTATTTAAGTATGTTATATTAGTAATTTTGATAATAGTATCCCAATCATAACATGATAGGGAATGCAGTGTTAAAACATTCCATTCTCTACTTTCCGATTTTTCATGGCATTGCATGTTGAGTGGCAGAACTCATTGACAGACTCTCGCCTTGGCGCCAGATTAGATTTTTTTTATTTCAGTCTATAGTAACACTGTCATTAGATTTGTTAGAGGACTAGCGACCCGATCGCGGCTTCGCTCGCCTTAACTACTGAATTATTCATATAATGTATGTTTGCAAAGCACTTAAGATAATGTGAAAATTAAAGAAACAATTAAAAAATTAAATAAGGATTTTCCAATTGTTTTAAAATAAACACAAATAAATAACACAAATAACAGAAAACTTAAACGAAAGAAATTATAAACAACAGACTTCCTACTATTCTCTTACCCAAAAACACTTAAACGAAAGATGTAACCAACTATGTCGCGTGGAAAGACATTATAATTATTGGATAACTCCAAAATACGTGCAATCACTTCTAAATTTACTTTGCCAGGCGCAGAGTTGAAGCATTCTCTCAGCCATCTCCGTAGTAGCTCAGAACGACATCAGAGCGTTGGTCCGACCGTGATCCCAGGCGAAAACCTGCTTTAGAGCAGACACATGAAGACTCAAGAAACTGAGGGCCTAGATTAAACGACCAAGGTGACTGCTCATGAGTCGGATTTGGAGGAGGATAGAAAGTCCCTCGGAAGAAGACGTCTGACCTCGGGCGGCCGGGTGTGCGGAGCGCTGCTCCTTAGGTGCAGGTGACCCGATACACCGGCGCAACGGAATACGTTGGACGCGAGACGACCAATGTGTACCTCTAGGGTTTCTATTTTTAGGTTGCGGTGAGTGGCGCGTGGTGTTCACGTAGTATGGTGCCTGCGTCACTCGCCGGAGGGTCAGGTTCCGTACAGGATTCCTCGTTAAGTAATACTCGCTAGGGCATTGTGATGTCATCAATGTATAGTGCGTAGAGAGCAGGTGACATAATTCTGACGGGGACAACGGCAGCGATCGGGTCGCTGCTAGACCTCGCACTCTCAACTCTCACGCAAAATGTCCTGTCACTTACAAAGCAGAGCGGCAAAGACATGCGCGACGTGCTGGGGGGTGCCGGCTCTGAGCACTTTATGAAATAAGCCCGGGTGCCAGACGCGGTGGAATACGCGTGCTACGTCAAGGAAGCACACTTACACTCTCTCGGTTCAAATTCAAATTCAAA
>DWNA01001298.1:0-15346 GCA_018249835.1 Heliconius besckei | reverse complement strand
AAGAAAGAATATTGCTTAAATAGTATAGTTGTTTTTTTTAGCTGTACTCTATATTCCGCTTATATAAAGGTAAGCAGAGGGGACCTAGTGTTGAGACACTCCGTTCCCCATTTACTCTATTTATGACGCATTGCGTGTTGACTTAAGTGAAAATATTAATAAATAATAATTAATTACCCGATTGGCATTCGAACTCACAACCGTCGCGTTTACCACCACACGCTTCATATCTTACACAATTAAAAAGTATCAATTATTAAATATTAAGAATGGTTCTAAAATAAAACGGCGCAGGCGCCTGACTAGCAACAAGGATAACAAAAAACAACAATAATATAAAACCTCGCGTGGAAATGCTAATATCCAAATCGAAACCAACTGAATCGAATATTATAGATTCCTGCCACCAATTTAGGTCTTGTAAGGAAATAACCACGTTATTATAGCATTGGAATAAGATGATAATTTCTAAAGATATATCCGTAGGCGAAACTCTTGGGACCGAGTCCACCTGCTTTGATTTATTATGGATTCAGTATTAATTTGATATCCCTTTGCCCAAGCCCCTAGAGCGGTGGTCGAGCGAGGCCAGTCCGTCCATTATATGTGGTCTTGGAATATCATAAATGTATGCGTCCCGTAAAAGTAAATAAATTAAAAAAACACTTGTTATATATGTAGTGTAGATTCGATATTTGTACCTATCTGTAGACTAGAATATATTGAAGGTTTTGGTTAATTAATGTTTGTTGAATTTTTGCTCTGTGTTTTTTTTCCTTAGGTTATATTAAAGGAAATATTTTTACTTATAAAAATATAGTTAAATATCTATTTCAATAAAACATAGAGTTCTAATTTGAAATTAGAACCTACAACCCTTATAAACACACATGTAGTATATGAATCGTCGTGGCGCAGGGGCAAAAGCGCGACCTTTAGAGGTTCAATTCCGACTCGGAATAAATTATTTAGTAATATAGGCAAAAAATGCGGTGTTCAGTTCCACCACTCAACACACAATACCTCAAAGATTTGGTGAAAAGTGAGAAACAGAGTGTCTTAATACTATGTTGCCTACCCTGCAATTTGCGGGATACGGCGGTAAAAAAAAAGGAAATAATGCTAGAGTACCAATTATTATAGTAGATGATAATATAGAAAAAGCAGCATAAAATACTAGTATGCTTTAATATTTTTATTGGCAAACGAATTACTACGCGATCGCATCTGCCTATATCTAAATAGACAGGCAATTGCTAGCTATAGAGCAGTACGTGCATTTTTATATTCGTGCTGTCGATACAGGTTTGGAGTGAATACTTTTGTATCGCTAAGTGTTTACATCTCATCTGGTGGGAACTTTGTTCGTGTATTGATTAGATACAATCTTATTGAGATTCTAACTTTAATCTATATTCAAAAGATTATTAAAGTTTTTAGTTAAGTTTTAACTTGTGATTTGTTTCTTATTCTTTCTTATTTTTATATAGCTATCTTATATAATATAAATCAGCTTCACGCTGTATCCCGCACATAGCTGAGGGAACCTATTAAGACAATTCGTTCGCCATTTTACGCCAAATTCTATAGTGGCAGAACTCAACCCCGCGCTTTGACTAAGTAAAGTGTCTAGACACTAGAGCATAGAAATGAAAATATTAATTTAAATACATATTTAATGTCCTCGCACGGGCATCGAGCCCACGACCAGTGATTTCAGTCACACCCTTTTGCCCCTGCGCCACGACTGGCTTGAAAACTTATATAATGTAATAAACTTATTATAATAATCTTATTATAATAATCTTATTTCACAAAATAAATTGTAGGTTAAGACTGGCGTTCATTACTTTTAAAATGAATAACGAAAATTGCTGCTCGAATATTCCGATAATACGTCTCCTTGTGATCGATATAAGATAAGAATGCTGTTTTCGTCTTATTTATTTATGTGGGCTACGTAAAGCCAGTTAGTTCTCATTTCGTATTCAAAATGCGTTTGATTCTTTCAGAACAATATTTTTTTTTTTAATAATTATATGACCTTTTCTATATTTTGGCAATGTTTTTATTTGAGTCAAAAAAAATCAAATCAGCTTCACGCTGTATCCCGCATACAACAGGTTAGGCAGAGAACCTAGCGTTAAGATACTCCGTTGCCCATTTTCCGGTGACTTTTCTGAGGCATTCCGTATTGAGTTGGGCTTTTGCCTCTGTGTCAGAGCGAAGAAGTGGAAATATGAATAAATAATAATTCTTACCCTCGAGCGGGCATCGAACCACCAACCGTTGCGTTACAGTCGAACCCTTGTACCCCTGCGCAACAAGGCCACAAATTTATTTGAGTCGTGACGGAATATTTTTCGCAGAAACATGAAATTAGCTGGCAACGTCGTCCTTGGTGGGTCAAAGGCGGCTTGTATATGTATGTATTTTTTTCTTCGTGGGATATTAATTACAGTTTGTAGTATGATAACCTGATATTACGTTGGTGGTAGTATGCATCTCGAATAATAATATAACTTGTTATAAAAAATAATTGCAATAATATGAACGACAGCGTGGGCTCTTAGACTATTTTGGAAATTTAAATTAAATATTAATTTAAGTATTAGGTTAATTCGGTGGAAAGTAGACACTCCAACTCGGACACCACATCGGAATCGGAGTGCCCTAACACTGTCTGCTCTGTTATATGCGGGATATAAGCTTATGTTAGATTCTTTTAAAGTTTCTTCTTTTAAAGCTTTTTTTAAAAAGTTATTATGTGATTACAATAAAATTTACTTTTTGTCATTGCCTATTGAACTAGCCGAGAGATGAAAAAATAAATAGCTCGGCGATTTAATGGGTGTGTTTTGTGGTACTGTTGGAGAAAAAAAATTAAGCAAATTTTTTTCGTAAATAAATAATTTTAGTTTTGTATACAATTTGATGTACTGTGATATTGATTATTTAGCATCGTAATGCTATATATTTTTTAAAATATATACTATAATTATCAAATATATGGTACATGTAAAAATTAATATATATTATTCATTGTATTTATAAAATCATTATCACTATTACTTAAAACTAGAAAAAAATATGGAAAATAAAAAAAATACAAACAAATTTTCATGGGGACCGTACCAATCCCAACTTCCATTACCAAAGTACCAATAGAAACGGATGAGTCATCGAATTTTAAACTAATTACAGATCGAGAGTAAAAAAACACGTAACTCAACGCGAGACGAATATCTCAAGACGGGCATTAAGATTCATCAAAGATCCAAGTCAATGTTTCTTGTGGAGACGGTTTCTAATTTTTATCTTCAAATTGGAGATTTATTGTATAGTGGATTAGAATACTTTCATATTAAAATTATTACTAAACTCTCTAAAGTAATTTTTCTTATATTTTTGTTGTTGGTAAAAATTATTTGGTATATACCATACAAATTTAGTATATCTATTTTTTTTATCTTTTAGCTTCCTAGAGAGCCTGTCTTATACTAATAAAGACAATACGTTCCCATTAAGACACTTGCGTTCCCCACTTTCCAAGAAATTCTGAAAGAATTGCGTATTGAGTGGCGGAACTCAACGCTGCGCTTTGTCTCTTTACCAGAGCAATTTCTCTCGGATAGAAATCGAACCCGCGCGCTTTAAATATACATAACAATAATTTTATATCTAATTATAAAAGCTATTTAGGGAGCACATGTGTGTAGCATACTGAAGAAAAGTAATACCATTCGGAAGGATTAAAACTGAAAATTGATACGAGGCTCCGGCCGGTTTTTATGATACAATAAAATCATTTGAGCTCCAAATGCCGTCGAACCGATCCTAAGAAAACGCTTAAAAATTTTATATTTTGTAGGATTTATTCTCATATCTTATATTTCTTATAATCGGATTACAATTATTCTTCTTAGAGTATGTGGTACGATGTAGGGGAAATTACGTAAAGCTTTTGAATAATTTAGTTGAATCAAGGTACGTTGTTCAATGTGTTGTTAAAAATTGTGAAAATATACAAAAAATGGATTTAAAATATGGCTTATGTGTTTTTGAAATATAGTGTTAGTAGGTTTTTTATGTATAAAAAATTTAGACGATTGTACATGATGGGCAACTCCCAGAATCAAGTGGAAAGTAGGGAACGGAACCTCAACATAAGGTTTCCTCTACCTATCCTAATATGTGCGGAATACAGCATAAAACTAAAAAAAAGTAATAAGTTATCTAAATAAGTGGCTTTTTTCATATTTATACAAAAAGTAATCAAAACGTTTTACATAAATTACTTATTAGATTTATTTTATTCCTCGTTACCGACTAATGCACGAATCAAATTAAAAGTATCTTGTCGAAGCAGCACAAAATGCTATCCTATTTAAATAATAGCTTGTAATAAAAAGTCCAATTAAATCTTTTTTGATATACCAAAGAGCGAACGAACCAAACTTTTTATAGAAACTATAAATCTATATTTTATAGATGACCAACTCAACAGATCTGTGGGAACGCAACAAATAATGTTCAATTAAAAAATCCTTTATATAGCTGCAATCTATTAAAATTCAAAGTTATCCATCCGGCTTTAGCACGGAAATTTAAATATAGTAAGAAGTTTTAAAAACATCCACTTTAAAG
Organism: Heliconius besckei; assembly: GCA_018249835.1. NCBI lineage: Eukaryota > Metazoa > Arthropoda > Insecta > Lepidoptera > Nymphalidae > Heliconius > Heliconius besckei. Next base: position 10,699 of record DWNA01001298.1, on the reverse strand, counting down.
TTGGTTAAGAGATATATCTTAAGAATTTTACTGTTTGAAAGCCTAAAGCATGATTTCTGGTACTGTCATTAATTTAAGAGCATTAGTATTTATTTATACCTCTTCAATCAAGATAGATAAATTTCCCAGAACCTGTACTACGATTGAGAAACTTATAAATATTTCAATTCCAAGTAGTCGAGCGGATGCGGCCATAGTCGGCTTAACATCTGCAACTTGAGTTACACCGGCTGTCAGTTACGTGCATATAAAATGGGCCTTTATATTTACTATGACCAGCCTTGTAGAAAATTAAATACGAATATGAAAATGGTACCAGCTTCCAAAACATATAATTACGTGGTGTCCGCGTACGGTAATTATAGTACAGCAAATTATAAGTATATATAAATATGTATGACTCACCTATGGTCACGCAAGTGATCCTGTCTTCGGAACGCTTTCCCGCAAATATCACAAGAATATGGGCGCTCGTCTGTGTGGGTTCTTTCGTGGATTAACAAATTATAGGATTTTGTGAATTGGCGATTACAGAATTTGCAAATAAATTGCTTTTTGGGCCTCGACGCTCTTCCTGGAGCTCGTAATAAACGTCTGTCAAGATGAGGGTGCATTTGATGGGGACCAGCCCCTGAAGGAAATAAGCCAGCACCGGGAAATGTAAAACTATTAGCAGTTGTCGGTGAAGGGCCTGGTGCACCGAGAAAAGCTCCAGGTGGTCCATAAATTGGTGGTTGAGAAGACCCATCCGACATCATACCTTCAATCGATGGTGTTCTGTGATGAGGAAGCAACATTGCTGCTGCTGCTTCCCGTAATGCGACTTCTTTTCTCTTTTCAACCATCATAGCCATTAAATCAAAAGAGTTTCTTTTCGAAAAATTCCCCGACGCTCTATCTGGTGACCCTTTAGCTGAATCACTTCTATCTCTTTCTAACATTCGCTCTCTTTCCATAATTTCGGATGGTATTAGTGGAGGGTGCATGTCATTAGGATACATAACAGGATGCATAGCTCTTGTTGGAACTACAGGTACAAATGCTGAGGTTTCTCTGTGATTGGGTGCTAAGAGAGATCCTGTTGTCATTTGGCGATGGTACGGTAAAGGTGGTGATTCAAAATTTCCGTTAGGATTCCGTCCATTAGAGGCAGGCCGCTGAGTTCTTTCGGCGGAATTCGCAAGGAATTGGTCATGTCTTGAACGTGGAGGTGCGTTCACAGGGCTGTCTGTAACTGGGCGAGGTGTAGTGGCCCTCGATACAGCAGTTGCTCCGTTATCAGACATAACGAGAAAAACCTGAAAAGAGCAAAATAAAGTGTTAAAGGTTATCTGCCAAATAATATTAATATCATTTCTTCAACTTAAAACCTGATTTACGCTAAAAGGTCCCCGTTACCTAAGTAACACGAAAAGGTTTTTTTCATTGCTTTCAATTTCGATTAACGGTGTTAATACTATATTTTTAAAAGATCACGTAAAGCCTCATATATTTTTGTAGTTTCATTAAAATATTTATTTTTATTTTTTAACATTTTCTTCAATATAACAATATTCACTGACAAGACATAGTGATTTATCTCTCTTTTCTCTACAATTAGTGTACCTTAAGCATTCCTATAAAATATGTTAATTTACATATAATATAATATTTATGGTATTAAAATTTTTATTCCTTATAAGTCGTTCTTAGAAATAAAAGATAGTGTCATTTCTTAGTTACAGTCTGTCATTTAGTGAGGCTTTTAAAACGAAAAGCGCAGCTCCAAAGTTGATTCTTATCTTTACAGCTTTCACTTATGGATGCCTGCACTGTACAGCCAACGTGCACCACTGGCCGGTAGGTACCGGAGTGTTGAATACAGAGATTTATGGATCGAGATGAAATGCTTAATTAAACAACTCCACAGTGTTTCTCTTTAATGATTACTAAAAAACTGATTTCTTATCATGGAACTGTCTGTTATCAAGATTTCGTTTTAATATTTCAACCTGTTTTTCATTTTAACTACCCTTATAATAAATTCTCGTATAATCAACCTGAAGTTTAATTTTAATATGTCCGTCTCTACTCAATTTAATTATTTCAATACAAAACGTCTATTTTGTTTTATTTATATATTTCCATCATTATGTAAATGGAATGTTTACCTCATGCATCATTCAACAATTTATTCCGAATTGTATAAACTTTTTAGCTTCTGGTGATATCACAAAATGTTAATGACAGCCGGGTTTGGACCGATGCCGATATAAATGTCTATAGTTGATATGTTGCTATGGATTGGCCGAAAATACCTGTTATTTTTGAGGAATCTGATTCACAGATAAATAATAATTAGAAGTATAATAAATTATCCTATCATGCTTAAATTGAGTTTGTTATTTTTAAAATATGTTTTAAAATAATATATATTTTTATCTTTATGCTGTATTCTGCATACAGCATGGTATGTAGAGGGAACCTAACGTTCACTCAATTCCCCATTTTCCGTTGAATTTTTAAGACGTTAAGTGACGCTTTACCTAAACGTAATAAATTGTGGGAATCGAACCTACAACTTGTACCTTGTACCACAACTGGCCTCTTAAAAAATATATTTCTTCATATTTTAGTCTATCGAAAAGATTATCGTTTGTTTACATAACACTAATAACATTTTCAAGATTGCTATTCTGAGATTTACGACGATTGTGACGACTACCAACTGAAATGAGCGATGTAGAGGACAATAAAACATTCATTCTCTGTTTACTACCCATAACATATTTTATTTCTACATCCTGTTCTACGAAGATGTTTTTATACTAACTCGATTTTAAGTTGGCTTAAAAAAAAAAATACATAAAAAATATTAGCTTCACGCTAAATCCCGCACACAGCAAGATAGGCAGAGGCAACATAGAGTTGAGACACTCCGTTCCTCACTTTCGAGTAAGGATCGAACCCACAACCCGTCGCGTATACATTCACACCTTGTGCCCCTGGGCCACGAATGCCCCCAACATAATCTAAATACTTTTTATTATCACAATTTAATAGTAACAGCAAAAGCCAATTTTAACAAGACTATCGGCTATAAATTATTTGAAACGAAAAAAAAATATATAACTTTTAGAATCAATTTATTCAAGCAAGATCGAAAAGAAGGCAAACACAAGGCCCACATTTCACTGCATGTTGCCCGTTCTACCGTAAAAGCCTTCTGAATCGTCTTCCCTTTCTCTCACACGCTTTTTATTTTTTGTTTCACTCCCACTAAGGTAAAGCCTGATCGAGTTTCTACCATCTTACTTGCACCGAAGCTGTAAAACTACTTTTATCTCATTTGGTTTGAGAATTTAGATATGAATATGTATGGAAGTACTGTAGTAAGTAATGCTCTCGATTGTAATACTTTTCATTACAATAGCATAAAATTGTAAAGGATATTTAAAATGTATATATTACAAGAGGTCTGTGGGAAGAGTAAAGACTCATTACGTGTATTTACTCGTATATTTTTAGTGTAGTCTCGTTAAACTTTTTGTTTTTATAAGTGAAGTGAAATTTAAGAACTGTTTTTAAGATTTATTTAGCTTTCTATATTAGGACAGAATATAGTATCAAGAAGATTTTTTTCGAATTCTGCATGAATTCGAGACATTGAGTGTTGAGTAGCGAGACTTCACGTAACTTTCAGTATTTAAAGTATATTAATAAATTGCATACTATTTATTTCAGTTTAAAGTCCGAAATTCAAATCTACAACTATAATATAACCTTTTAATATAAACAATAATTAACATTTATCTAAAACCATAACAAAACAAAAAAAAGGTTACCTAATTAACATCTAATGCATTCAATAAATAAATCCCTACTCTCGTATATTTACATTTAAATGGAAATTTATTTAAATAAATGGATCGAGATCTTCCCCAACTAGAGTACAGTCGAACTAAATTCTCACTGAATATTTCATTGCGATCTTGATATTATGTAAGCAGATGAGTATAGTATTATCGCCTAATAAATTAAATGGCCGAAGAACTCCTTTAGAAGCCCGCTTAAATTTGTATGGGAATATAACATGCATTCAATATGCACATACTGTGTGTTCTTGTGAAAGTTTAAATCGATAGCGATATATCGATATGTGTAACACATCGAATTTTCGATCACACGTTAGTTTTAAATAGTATCGAGTGATTTTAATTTAAAATCGATTATGTTCTCATATATATAATTCATTCACTTAAAAGTATACTGTAGAATCAATACTAATGATGACTTAAAAATACATATTTCTTAAAAGAAATTTTTAGCTTTTACCATCTACAGCATCTCTATACGTACATTTGAGATAGAATCAACAAGAACAAACAGTGTATAGTTTGTTTTTCATTCCAGCACTATCAGAGATCTGGGCCAGTTCGATCTGGAGGCACTAAATCAACGCTACACGAACCTGTCTTAGGATTTGGTTCGTTAATCCTTTGAGGTTGGGGTTGATGACTCCAGGGTCTGTCACATGGTTTTTTAATTAAAACTGATAATTCTGTAACAACTTTGTTTTTTTTAATGTCTCGCTAACATTGTTACAAAACCTATATAGATTTAAAGGAAAGAAAATGCGTATGCGCATAGTTTTTAGAACATAACAACACAAATCTATGATATCTGTGGCTTTATTGTAATACATATATTATATACAGTATAAACGTTCCTTTTGAATCTGTCTGTCTGTCTGTAAGTATTAAGAAAATCGCAATAAAAATAATACTAAAATATATACGACTATAGAAGCAATTTTAATTATAAAATTTTATTTAACATTTTTAATAAACTCGTTTATTTTGATATTTTAAATTAATAATATGACCTTTGTTAATAAAACGTAAACAAAGAGGTTGAATTAATGAAGCTATCATTTTAAAATGCAAGGCTGATTAAGTCTGTTGATAAGTAAGTATATAATTCATCAAAAAAATAAACCATACGGTGATTGTTTAAATAAGATATGAAACTACGAAAGGCAATTATCTGTGGTATAACAGCTTTCATTTATAAACAACTTCTTATATCCAGCATGTAGTGAGCAGAGGGAGTCTAGTGTTAAGACACTCCGCCCCCCATTTTTTGACGAAATCTGGAGGCGTTTTAATTGAATTTTTGTTCTATTAAGGCCATTTTTACTTTAAAAATATGTTTTAAATATTATTATTATTGGATGCCAAAGTTGCTATAAGTAAGTAGTCTAAGTTTTTGTAACATTTAATATATTTATATAAACTCATTGTCTTAAAATTTTGCTTAGTAAGGTTTACTTTTGATAGAAGACAAAATGTCTACCATATACATAACTTTTTTTGATGAATAATCGGTAACAAAAGATAGAAATCTATTAATTACCTATGTAATTAAAATCTCTATAGATATATATCTATCTTTATGTATTTTTTCCAACAATTCACCTACATTACTCAATCATTTAATGTAAAAACAACTATACGGTGTCAAACAAACAACATTCCATTTAAAAACGCGGACAATATCAAAAGGAATTATAAATAATTTTCTTGGAACCAAATCAACTATTAAAGGGCCGAATCGTTAATTTTCTTATCAAATATAACAATCTGTGATATACAAATATTAAATTAGTATATTGGTTACAATTACGTTTATTGTTATTGTAGGAGGCACTCTTTTTCGGTACCGCAAGGTTTCTATTGTTAATGATAAGCGGTGATAAGGATTAGATAGTGTTATCAAATGATGGTACAGATTAACTACCTTATGTAGAACCGTGTAACTCAACTGTGTTGAATGTATGGGGAGTGACGTGACTTAATGAAAAAGTTGGTTTTATTATTTTTCTTTTCCTGTAAAGTCTTTCCTATATAAAAGAAACATATTTTTGTTTAATCTATCTTTATGTGATTTCATTAAATCTAATATATCAATATGTGGGTATATCATGTAAGTTACCTATAGATTTCATTTACTGCTTATTTTACTGGTTTCTGCCTTTGAGCCAAAGGTGTTAACAGATGGACAATAAAAATATATTTGAAGTTAAAACGGAATCGTTTTTAGCTTTTGACGTACGGAACCCTAAAAAGAGTTATTATACGATAAATTATAAGATTATTATAAAGAAATGTTTCTATTGTTAATACAAACACCGTAGAGGCTAAATATTAATACAAAGAAGAAGTTAAGAAATGAGACAACAAACGCTTAAGTAAATAACATTTTTAAATTAAAAGAATAAATAAAAAATGTCATAGAAATTTGGAACCAGCAATACGTGAGACATAAATAAAATAAAAAAAAATTACAGATACTACTGTATAAATCCAGTATAATATTATAGATATGAGATGTTAATTAGTAAAGCGGCTGTCATGTCATTTATTATCTCGACACCCAAATCTAGAAGTCGATCAAGTAAATTTTCATTAATTTTATAAGATTATGATCGAATACAGTCATTAGTGTCGCGAACATAGATATTTATAATGCAATCGATAACCGCGAAACCGAAAACGGTATTCATTTTAAATGTTATAAGTACTTAAATGAATACTTACATTACATACTGTCAGTAGCAGTTCTTAGTTTTAGGAATAATCTAATGTAAGTATATTTTACATTTAGGGTTCCGTACCTACATCGAAACGTAACCGGTATAGCATCATATTCTTGTCCGTCTATACGTCTGTTGAGACTATTTATATCGGATCGCGTGGTGGTATGAGGCTGAAATTAATATAAAATTTAAGATCTTTAGACTTTTGGAGCAAAGAAACTTATTAAGTTTCTAAGTCAAAACAATCAGAAAATACGAGCACGAAATAGCAGCAAAAACGAGGCATAAATTTCTTTATTTTTGGTTCATTTTATATGAAATTAGCCGCGTAATCAAAACCTATAATAGGATCCTTCCCGTAAATCTATTGTTATAAAGTTTGGCACAACTTAAGAAAAAAAATTCAAAAAGTAAAAAGTATTTCATAGAAAAAATTACAAATTTATGCTTATACTTCATTTCAAACAAAATATATGAATTCACTCGCAAACATAAGTTTGTCAACTTTCATAAGTTGTACTTCCCCTTGACTTATAATTCTGTAATTGGTACGGAACCTTCGGTGCGCGAATCCAGAAGTCCGCGCGAGTCCCTTATAGTAATTCTTCTTGCTAGGTAATGTAACGGAACTAAAAATTATGTTTAAAATATAAATATGAACCTTCTAACTCCACCAAATCTAAATTACTAACATTTCATCAGGAGTAGACATTTTTAAATATATTATAACAGTAACTTAAGAAGATTTGTACTGAAACGGGTGTTTGACTCTGGATTTTAGACAAAGAAGGCTTACCACCAAAACTAGTTATATTAATCCTCTTATGAAATTTACAATAGAATACGCTATTTCTATTGTCTGCTAACCACAAACTGAACAGTCTCGGGATTTTACTCCATGTGTTGGACCATACAATGGAGCTCTTAAAGCAAGTGTACTGTGTTGGTATATGAATGGGCCATACAAAATATTCTTTTTTTATGTAGACAGCTACTTTAATGGTTTTTTTTTCTTGACTGTAACTAATTATTTTCTTGAATATTTAAATTGAATATTATAATTATTTTCCTATATCAGTTAACGCTATCATGGCACAGTAGAGACGTATCTGATTTAACATATGTGGAAGGGAGATTGGATTTGTACGTAAGGAGTGTTTATGTTTAAAAAAAATCATCTCTCTGATTTTTTTTTATACTAAGTATGACTATTTATAAGTTATAGTTTGTGAGAGGTTTAGAATATATGCCTATCGTACATTAAACTGTTTCTGAATATAATTAAAATAAAATGATATCCGTTCTACTCTATTATAAATTTTTTTGTGTGAGAAAGTATGTGCAAGTGGTCAACGTCAAGTTTAAGAAGTTTTTTTTTAATAAGAACCAATTTGAAGTAAAAAATATTCAGGTGTGTATTTATATATATTACTACATTTATAATAATAAAATCCACATGCTAATTAATATAAACAGCTAATCTTGTAATTTATATAAATACGTTAATCTTCTTACATTGTTTTACTTGCCACAAAACAAAGCTACTGATAATCGTAATTACTCGAAACAGTGGCACCGTTGTAAACCTTAACAATGGATATAACCCCAGACCGTTACATCAAAATCTTTGTATCGTTTTGTCAACAATATAAACTTCAAAATCAAACTTTCAAACTGATTAAAAAACAGGTAGCGTAAAACCCACCCTGCCTACCCAATTTATTCCACATCCGCCGTATTGAATTACATATTCTATAAAAAAATCGAACTCACAAGTCGACGGGTCGTCCGATCGGTCGTCCGACGTGTGGCACGACGCCCCCAACCCTCTAAAGTCAGGTAGTTGCCAAAGTTTACAAACCGAGGGACCGCATCGGACAATGATAGATCATTGCTATTTTTTGTTACATTTCACAGTCTAACCACATCTTACGACAGGTGGATATTGTGAGCACGCACAATAGAGCAGCACATAAAAGTTTATTAGCACTTATTTAAATATATATAGTTTATTCACGTTTATATAACTAAAAACACTTAGTTATAACAGTTTTAGTTCACACTGTAATCCGTTGTTGTATCACCAAGTATAGCAATCAGGTTATCTTTCGAAGGCTGCGCGTGCGCAGACGGCGCACTATGTGGGAGTTGGGCACGTACTACTGTAGTCGACTCGACAGAGGCAGTAGCGCTCCCGTAGCCGTCCCCACTCCCCCCGCCCGGCGAAGCCTCCACACAGTTTTTACTTTGGAAGCGATAAAAAAGGGATATCGATTGTTTATTTTTGTATATTATCGTGTAAATTAGCGCCCTCGTACGTTTGGTCTGTATTAATTTCGTTCGTACTTGCTAATTGATAATGTAAACTAGCAAAATGAAGGCGATTTTGGTGATTTTTGTCGTTTTATTCGGTATTTTGAGGTAGAAAATAGAAAATATTTAATTATTTTAATACTTTATTACAACGAATTCTATACATGCAGTCACATATAATACCTTTAAAAATCATCGAATAAGAATTTTATTACACTTAACTAAAACACTTGTCCATAGTAAATTTATATTTAAAATACATACAAACAGCGATATTCATTAAAAATATGAAATTTACTCAAAAAGCTAACATGACGTAGAAGTAAGTATCGATCTATTATCTATAATAATTAATAAACGATGTCCAACAAAAACGTATAATTTAATAATATACTTAAAAATTTAAATCTACGATCAAAATCATTATTTAAACAACTGTGATATAGATATATACGAATAAGTATGTAGATTACGACGATAATTTTAATGTATAGGTTTTTTTTTTTAAATCGAAACAATATTTTTTATCTGGAATAATTACAATGAACACATTACAATTAATATTAAATACAATTTTTTTATAGACTATATAATTAAAATCTAGATATCAACGTGCACTTATATTTTTGTATTCTGTCTGTATCTTACATACATATTATATTAGATTTTTCTTCACACATTAGTCTCTACAAGGCTACTTCTATAAGCTTTCAACTAAATCAGTTTATCAAGTCTTTATTTTTTATTTTTTTTATTTAAATATATTTGAGCGTTTACATTATCTATTTACATACAAACATTATTATGGATTATATTCTCTTATTTAACAATTTAATGCACGATTTAAGTCACTATACTGGACCACATTCTACTTTGAGAACTTTTTTTAATTTCTCACAAATATCATTAGTTTTTTCTTTTAATCTCTAAACATTTTTACCTTTAACGACAATGAGTAAGCGCGATAGAACGTTATTTACAAATTTACTTAAAAATAAGAAATCTTCTTCGACATCTATTTAATATGATGAAGTAACAAGATTTTTTCGAACTAACTAATTTTGTATTTTACTGAACTGCAGTATATGGATTTTGTATTGGTTGTCGTATTAAAATTCGACAACCAATACAAAATCTACTATATGCCCGTAGCTTTACTTTTATTATGTTTGATAACTATCCAAGTACTCAGGAGATATTAATTTTTTATTATTTTTTCTTGTAAATAAAAGTTTTTTTTTTTAGTTTTGAACACTAGCTTATCAAATCAATATATATATATATATATACTATTTTCATATAATCTGATTTGGCATGTTCATATATTAAATATGTATTTAATACTTTATTCCTCTAATTTCATTTTAAAATGGCGCTCTCATATATCGTACAATCTTTCTAAAATCTTAGTTTAAAACATTTAATCTTTTAACAATATTCACAAGTCATGAATCTTCATATTAGTTATATTATTTATTTACCTAACGCCATTATAATTTATAGGATTCTCCCTACATCACTATCTCTACTACAATATGTCTATTTCCAAATACATTTAATATTTAGTCTACTGATAGTTTCTTTTATTTTAATGTGTCACTTTAATATTTTTATCTCAAAAACTCCATTTTTTTTTCATTTATTTTAGTCTCTTTTTGTTCAGTCAAGTATTATAGGTATATCGTACCTCGACTTTTGATATTAATATTTTATTAAATATCTATTTTAGAATAATTTGGATTAAAGCTACGTTTAATAAAACAATTTCGATGTTTATTTCTGAAAAGAAGTTTTATATTAAAATAAAAT
>DWNA01001297.1:0-15348 GCA_018249835.1 Heliconius besckei | reverse complement strand
CATTTAACTATCTAAAAATAGCCATTTAAATATATTTTAATAAGTACTTAAAAAGATTAGTAGCACAGATTTAAAATTACGATACCTACTAAAAATCCTTGCTGTGTAAAACAATTGGAAAATCCTTATTGAAACTACGAAAATGCGGGTTGCATTAGGGTTTAATTAATTTTCATATTATCTTAAGTGCTTTGCAAACATACATTATATGAATAACCCAGTAGTTAAAGCGGGCGAAGCCGCAAGAGGGTCGCTAGTGTATATTAAAACTTAGCATTTCAGAGACCTCGGTAGATACAATATAGTTTTTAATTTTATTATCCGAATTATTTCAATCTGACCAATAGATTAAAAGGTATGCGAGTGTACAAACATAATTTTTTTAATGTTTTGTTACGTATATTATCCGTTTATTTAAATGAATCACCCACACCCGTTGCAGCACAGGCTCGACACTTCTCAATACGGATATCAAGTACGAGTATGTTCTATAACTTATCTAGCACATAAAAATCAAACTCAAATACGGCAATGAGATTAAAACGTACCCGCTGCGCCGGGGCACTTTAATTAATGTAATAGAGGCAAATTTTAACGTGTCCGACCGCGAGCGGCAATTAACCTAAAAGCATTTACAGGCAGCTTCCGTAAATCAGTTGTACTCGTATACTGCTAGCTAGCTTAGACACGCGGCTCCGTCTGCGTGGTCAAATAAATATATAGAGATAGATAAAACATCTTGAGTGCGATCCTGAGATGCTGTTGTCATTCATAGATTATAATTTAGAATGAAACTATTAACTATTATATTATTAATATAGCAATTCAATACAACATTCCTCTATAAATATATAGCAATTTTTAAATTTAAAGTAGTTATTACTGTAGTTAACGGAAACAACCAAACTAACTTCATAATATCAGTAGGTATAGATAGTTGCGAAATCATCGCCCATGTGAAATTACCATAAAACATATGCTCGTAAAATTTATATTAGGGTTATTATAACATAATAATACAGTTGGTTATGATACTTTTTACGTTTTCTCCAAAATAACTGTACATAATTAGGTGAATACCTGTAGTGATCAGTGGTGAAAACTTAACACTATCTCTATACGTAGGTCTTTATTAATTAAACTTAATAAACATGTTTTTTTTATTTTCAATTTAACGTAAACCTTAACACATAAATTCTACCAGATTCGAACCCATAATTATCTCATATAATCAAGCACTTCCCAATTGCGTTGCGACGGGGTTATCACGTAGGTACCATCACTCGGTGTAATTGATTTCTTACTCAACGATCGCAGGAATGTCGCCGCTACCCGCTTAATGGACGAAACGTTACGAGTGTAACGCGAGCGACACTTAAAAGTAAATTATAGGCGACGACGAGATTTTATTTGCCGCGACTACCAAGACTAGGACCTGTATTTATAAACTACTCTGAACTCTGAAATATATCTTGAGAAGCCGTTTTCATTCATAAATTTTAATCTATGAATGAAATGAAATCTCAAATTCGCTCTCAAAGTTGAGCGGTATAAATATGACGGGGTTAATAGTTTTTAAAATATAAAATATACCTGTAGGTACATTTGTTGACAAAATTGTTTTTTTTATTTACTTACTAGCAATTAGCTGCGGCTTAGCTCCCGTGTTCAAATAAAAAAAACTAAGTTATGTCGATATTTATCTTCCTCGGCAAATGAACTATTGACCACAAAATATATTTCTTAATTTGAGCCAATAGTTTCTGAGACTAGCGCGTTCAATCAAATAAATGTAGCTGTATAACACTTCTTATACATAGATTATAGCGTTAAAAAGGAAGAACTGAAAAACAAAGCACGAAGAAAAATATTTTGTAATCTTTATGAAGTAATTTATTAGGTAAACTTAAAAAACACAGATCTTGGTGTTTTATAAGAACAATTTATTACGGACATCCCGTGGACAACAAGTGTCTTGTGATTTACGAGCACAAGCCATTATGGCATCTGTAAGATCTTTTCTGTCGAAGGAAATAGTTTGTTCGTGTAATGGGAAACGTGTAATCCAAAGGGAATTATTAAGACGTTTTTGTATTGTTGTTGGAATGTGTTTTGATGTGATAAATGTGTAGAATAAAGTATTAGGTTCCCAGGTTCCCTCAGACTTTGCTATGTGCCATAACATAGTGACATAGCGTGAAGCTACTAAATGAAAGTTATATTTTATAAAGTAAAGTGCCTATTTTTAGTTAAAAGAATAAATACCCTTCTAAGTTGTCCTCACAATAGCTTTTAATATAAACCATCTTATATGTGAATTCAACAATGGAACAAATACCGCTAAGATATCAAAGAGTATGTTGCCTTGTGTTCAAGTAATATAAATATCTTATATATCTATATAATCTATTTTGCTTTTTGTATAAAGACGCTACTTTACAATTGCAATGTTAGAGCGGACTTCTATACAAATAACAGAAAATGTATGCAATTTTGAATTACTAGATTATCAAATAGGTATATCATATTATATATAATCTAATATCCTACCTTACTAATATAATAAAAAAAAGATACTGAGGTATGATAACTGACATAAGATATTAAAACAGACACTGTGTCCTTTCCGCCTGCGCCTGTAACGGAGAGAACCTATTTTCTGGTTTCGTCTGCCTACCCTTATATAGCGATTATATTTAAAATAACCATTACGTCAGCAGTTCGGCTAGACTTATTTTATTCGCTACGACTTTAGACTTTGGATTAGCTCCTGTGGCATGTAATGAATATGAGTGGAATTGGCAGTAAGTGGATAAATCAAGTTAAAAATCTCTCCACTCTTCACACTTATTCAAGACATTACGTAACATGTGACCGAACTCGACGCGTATGTTGTCTTAAAATATAATATATTTAATATGTTCCTACATTTAAACTAAAATTTATATTTTTGTCCTTTTTGTCGTAAGCCAATTATTCAATTCATATTAAGTATAGTACCTAGTAAATAGTTAATAAATCTTAAAAATTAAGCATTCAAACTATTGAAGCGTTTATTTAACAATGGCTGTTTTCTAAAGCTCTTTTAACTATTTTACTCATAAACCATAGTATATGCTCGTTTCTTAGAGCCAATATACTTAAAACCATTATACTGTGTATTTGTACTGTGTACTGTGTAATTGTAATTGTACAATAGATTTGAACTGGTGGCCCTCGGGGATCAAGTTCGCTCACTCTACACAATTCATAATTAATAGCTTTAGTGAGCAGAGATTAAATAAAAGGTAGTTTTTAACGGAAAATATGCGATCAAATATAACTCTAATGAGACAAAAGGTAATTGTTTCGTGCGCGTGAAAAATTATATGGCCCTTTGACATCGCAAAAATGGAAAATCTTCACCAAGACAATGAGCTTATTGTTTTGTTCGAGAATGACCTTCACTGCTTTAAGTTATATAACGTTGTACAATGAGGCGTTAGAAACATTATATATTATGTAGTTATTAAATTTAATTGTCTATTTTTAATTGTTGTTTTATTTATTATACCTCGATCAGAGTAGACTGACTGGACCAAGGGTTGTCTTAAAATATTCGTGCAACCGTTCCCTACTTCCGTCAAATTTTCGAAACAATGCGTCTTCAATAGAAAACGCCAACAATGCCCTGAAAATAATTTAAATGGAAAAATTACTCTTCGTGTGGGTTAATGAACGCCCACAATCATCTCATTTGCAATCAATTGTAACTCTGCGCTACGACGGCATTATATTTTAATAGTGAAATGTATAACCTAAAAATTTTAAATATTTAAATAAAATCGATTCTACACGTTCGTGATCGTTCAACCGAACTTTACTATTCATAAATCCACATACGGGAAACACAACCCGTGACCTTTGACCTTAACAAGAATAGATACCAAATTGGATAAACCACAGTGCTATAGTAGCTATCTGTAACGTCCGTTCCGTTACAACGGAATTATTATGTGTGCGACATTGAGCGATTCAGCTGAACACACAACAACAATCGCACTCGTAATGGTTACGTTACGACAATAACACTTATTCTTTATCGGTGGTTGGCTGGTATTGCGAATTCACATTATTAATAATAGTAATGACTTGATAGATATTTGACGTTGTTATGACGTTATAATCGGTAACTATCTGAATGACTTGATTTGGTTTTCGAAACTTGACGCCGTGCTTTACTTCTGCTGCAAGAAAATGAAATTATTAAATATTTTATATCTTCGAATGGGAATCGATCCCACAACCTGTACGGTCGTGCCCTTGTGCCGCTGCGCCACGCCTTACCTCTTAATTATTTTTATTACTTATATACTTAATAAACACTAAAATAATAAAATAAAAACAGTTAAGCGTAAAAAATACCATAGGCGCGGTGGGCGTGCGCCGTGCGGTAACGGTACGTGGTTAGCTCAGCTTACTTTTCGGATAAGCAAATAATGAGCTTCAATGTCATTCCACATCTTTATTATAATCATTTTTATATTGGTATTACAAATTAAATTTCTACATTGAAAGAAGAAACTTGACGATTTTTCTACGCGTTTAAATTGTCCCAGTAATTGAATTTTAAAAGTTGAAGGGCATGCTTTTGTAGACTATTTTTTTCTGCATTTAAAAAAGGAGTAATCTACTTGTACTACCTAGTTTAGTATTTTGTGCATAGAGCACCCTCGTTTCAGAGAAAACATGCAAATCTTATTAGATTTGTATTATTATTATAATACATACTTGGCAGTATAGAGAATAGCCTAATGTATGAATATTTTATCACTTATGGCACTTACATCTTTAATTTGGCAATATGATGAATCAAAACATGTCAGTCACCAGGTCATTTCATTAAAGAAAACATACTATTCCTAACTAAAACAATACATTACATCACTTTCACTTCACATACCACTAAATCACTACATCGCAAGTCGTTATTATGTCTGTCGGTGCAAATTACGCCGTAAAACATTTATTGCTGCTATAATTTGCGTGAACATCGCTAGCTTATGAATGCTGTCGAATTTTATGGGTGTGCTCTTTATAGGTACTCCTTTGGTTGGACTTTAGAACTGCTATAATGAAGTACCTAATAATAACTATCGAATTATACCTAAATATGCTTTATTCATAAGATGATAAGCTAGCGATATTTAACAAACTATGCCTCTAAATAAGAAACGAATAAGGCAACGATCTATAGCTAAAAACCTGTAGCCCAAATCTAAAAAAATAGTTAAACACTAATAACAATTGCATACAGCACGCTGAAATATTGCTCTATAAAATAAGATTTTAGATTACAGTATATTTTATATATATGAATTATATAACTAGATTTTATAAGCATTCCACACTACCCAAACAAGACTCGAACCCACATCCATTTCGCTTTATCAAACAATCCAACTACACAACAATGACGGCACGCTACATTCAAATTCGAATATTAAGTAGTACTATACAACATAAACAATATAAGACCAGGACAATCCTACAATAGCAAATCGTGTTGTCGCATAAAATACGTGTATAGCCTGTAAGTACAGTACGGTCAACGAGTAGTGACTACACTAAAGTTAGGCTTTATTAACTTTTGGTCATTGGTAAAATCCTAATCATACCTGCGTCATCTGCAGTTAATTTGAAGGCGGCCACGACTCGTCAACCTTACTATAGCTAGTAGTATTTCATCGGGTTCACGTAACCACGGTGCACGCGTAACACTGCATACACGATCGCGCGATAATGGGAGCACGGAGCGTTTATTGTACGAGTATATGTACGTATGTATGTTGGTGGGTAGGTAGCTGCAAAGACAATGGGCGCCGATAGATATTAAAACTATGGCAAAACACTTGACTGGAATTTTAATTAAAAATAATTTGTTGACGATTGATAAGTATGTTTATAGAACTATTTATTATTAATGCATCGAGTTTTTTTTATTTTATTAATTTATTGATTATATCATAATGATAAACACTATATAATTGAATTAATAATATAAATTCAATTGGTCTGCAATTTAAAATAATTGTTTTTATATAATTATTAATTATTATTCATTATTTATTAGGTTCTGATTATATATATTTTTAAAATTTATAACATCATGTAATTCACTCTTTACTTTATTCATTTATTCACGACTTAAAACATTTTACACATACAGACAATAATGGACCTAAAATGACGTATAATTACAAGAATCAATGACACTAACGTCTCTGAATGAACTAAATAAAACCAGCCAAACATTTTTTACAAACAGTTTTGGCCAAACATTTGTTACGAAGAGGGCAGAAAGTAATTTACTGAAACCTCACCCGCCGTCCGTCAGACTTAGGTTCGCAGCTCGCACATTCAATTAAGCAGCACTGATGCGGCGGATGATCTCTATTTTAGTCTGTTTAGTGTTCCAAACGCCTCGTTTCTCATTCACGAAAACGAGGAATTGTGGGGTTGGTAGAATTTTTGTTATAGTTTATATTTGTTTCTAGGGATATTGAAATTATTGGGTATTGTATTAATATTGAATTTAGTTCTGAACAGGGTTTGTTTAAAAACTTTTCGGTGGCATTTCTAAGGTAATAAAATATCATAAGTAATTATTTTTTTACATAAACAAATTATAAATTTATTTAAATAAGCCTCAAAACGAAATGATTCAGGGTATGTTATTACAAATATTTACAAATATTTTTAATATAAAAAAACGGTGGTCGGTATTTGTTTGGAAACGAAAAACAAGCTATATTTTAGGCGAAGTAACGCAAGCTCCTTCCATAAATTAGAGATCCCGGGTGATGCGTTATAAATAACAATGTTTATGTTACTGCTCGACGGCCGTAATGGCCGTAAGGAGGCGGTATAATGAATTTTTTATTTGCAAGTCAGCACACGAAATTCAATTTTAGTGATTCTTTATGTGTATTTTTGAAAAATAGTAATAATATATTTTTTTGTGTTCACGCATTGATGTCCTGCAACCGTATGGTGTAGGTATACAAAGGAATTGTAGAAACAGACATGCCTGGTCTGGATCAATGGATAATTATTAATTCGTACAATTTCTTTGGTAATAATGGCATTGTTAGATCTGAATATTACAATTAGTTCAAACAAACCGGTAAAAAAAACATTTAATATTTTCCGTATGGGTCAGTCAGGCGTCAGTTACGTTAAGGACATTAAAGGCGTCAGTCATTATTACAACTCAGATAAAGAAGATTTAATGATTTTTTTTTACTGAAATCACTGTAATAATTACCCTTACCTTTGTAGGTAAGTAAATGAAAAAGTCGACAGAATGTGAGCGCATTAGCACAAATAAACGACAATCATTATCAAACAGTGCGCTAGTAAACAATGAAGAGTCTCTCACGACAGCGCCCGTCGTGACTGCAGGCAGTATCCAAACTCATAGTATCGTAATTTGTAGCATAGTTTATTTAGATATATCTAAATTTAGGTATGCTAGCTAAATGCCTGGTTGAGACGTTGAAATTATTAAGGCACGATGTGCATATTAGCATTCTAGTACGTAAAATAGAACGTAGAGAACAATGTGACAGCATCTACCTTTAAAAAAATGGTTATTGGTTTGATTCTTGCTCCGGGGAATAATTAATTTCCAAGTCTCCGCTCCGGAAAGACAAAGAAAGGCGTTAAGCAACTATATGTGGGATACCATGAAGTATTCATAAGTAGCATGAACGGAGGAAAAAATAATATTTTGTTGATATACGTACATATATAAGTTACCTACGATTATTCACAAATATTTGGATAAATACAAACTTTTTGCTTTCTATATACACATCTATTACAAATCCTTGCCTCATCAAAGGACACAATATCTGCTGATCGACAAAATCCTCCGCGCCGTAGAACAATAAATACATACATACTCGTATATGTCATTTTAGTGTCATTATATTAGAGTGAACGATGAAACAATAAGGAATCTCACGACAGGTGCGATCGTGACCGGAGGCGCGGAGGTCGCGATGTTTGTCACACCGTGATTACAGTATGCCTGTCGCTAATGGGGCACGGACGTGATGAAACACTTCAGATTTGTATCACCTAATGTGATGATAATATGAAATATTGTCCAAATTGTGTGATGCTTGTTTAAACTCTTACGCAAAAGAAAATATATGTATTTAGTTCAGATATGCGTATACAATTTGGTTTTTCAAATTCGCAAATAAATTCTATCATGCGTTCATCCTCCGAGCCTAAATAAACAAACAGATTAAATAATTAAAGTATAAATAAATAATTAAACCATTAAGTTGCAAACACAAGAGTGTTGCAATTAAACGTTTAAACGTTTATATATAGAGATCACGTATTTAATTATACACGTACGGCTAACACCGTCTTAGCACCGGGACAGTATCTAGGATTCCTATCTAATGGACGCGGGGCACATACTAATTGACGTACCACACGATGGTATACCATAAGAAATAGCTTTGAATTGTGTCGTCTTAGCTGAGGGCAAGTAATAATTATGTTGCTGCTATGTGGATGAAGTGGTCTGTGCCGTAATGGGAATGTGAATGTGATGTCAATTTATACTACATTTGTAGATCTGACTAGGAAACAATATAAATCAGGGAAATATCCACTCGCTTCTTACATAAAACATAATGATTTAAGTCAACTAACAATTGTCTTTAAATAGATTCTTGAGAACTGGACAAGCAAAGCACAGTCGTATATATGCGACGTAAATACGCGCCGTAGAACGGGTAAAATTTTGCAAATAAGTTTCTTGGCAATACACTTGCCAAGTAGCACTAAAAAAGGATTTCACGAAATTCCTACGAAGTGAGAGAAAAAGTGAATTTTACATTTTATATTTGAATCGAAGTGGCAGACGGTAACTTCCGAATTCAAATAAAATAATATCAAAGAAATAGCATATACAACACACACAACACAAACATACCTACAATATGCAATATAACAACACAAAAATGACAAAAACAGTAACTGAAACGAGCGTCTAAGTTACGAGACCTTGTTCACCTATCACGCATCTCTCTCTAAAAAGCAGACATCCGGCGCTTATTCATCTCCGACCGTCCGGAACGGACGTACGGTGCGGCTCAATTCAACCTATAGTCTATTCTCATGTTACTTAGTAATTCGCTTTAAGATATCAAAACTGGTCAAGTACGAGTCAGACTCGCCCCCCAGGTGATTCGTACCAATTTCAGGTTAGTAAGTCAACAAGAAGTATAATTTAGAAAAAAATATCATTTTGAAAGGAATGAGATGGAATTAAAAGTTTTTCGTCTTTTTTTGGGACATAACAAAAATGATTTGTTAACAATAAAGATTCTATAATTATTCTGGTACGAAGAAAAACTAACATAATTTTAAAAGCGCCAACCAAATCTTAAATGAATAAGATATTTGTTTAGTCCTTTTAAAAAGCCGTCTCGTAAATAATACATACATACATACAATACACATTTAGTCGTTATGGCAGTACAACGACCCCTTTTATTAGATAATCGAGCTTATTCTTGGACGTGGTCGTTCAATTCACAGGCAACTAACTGACAGACGGTTAGCTGTCGGGTATGATCAACAAAATTATGTAACGGATTTGTGACAAATTGGCCCTTGTATGGCTTTAGATAGGAAGTAAGCAGTTTCTATTTTAGCACTACTTTAGTAAATAAAATTGATTTAATTTTTATATCAGTGTTTTGGATTTATAGTCATTTTTAATAAAAATAAAATCAAGATTTATATAAATGTAAGCTTCTTATGGGAAAAAAATTACAAAAGTTTGTTGAAGAACATTTCTCTTCTAAACCTATTCTATCACAAATTAACAATGAATAACAAAATAGTATCCAATTATAAAACCATTCGCTTCGCATTGTGCAAATTAATAATGAGCTTTGATAAACTAGGCCTAATTAAGGTCGTCGTGGCGCTGCGGTATATCTGGCTGTAAACGCGACGGTTTGTGGTTTGATTCCTATTTGGGGGAATGAATTATTTTCATATCGTCATTCTTCTTGTATGACAAAACAGAGCGTTGAGTTACGTAATGATCAGAAAATTGGACTTGGAGAACGGAGAGTTTTAACCCTGTATACTCCTTAACCTGCTAAAACTTGAATGACACAAGTTCCTTCGATCGGAGTCAGCTGTTGCGTACAGTGGTAACGCAGTCGAATGCGAGGCGTATCGTAATATGTAACGGCTTAATTGCGTTACCTAATGATATTGCGCTTGCAACTGACAAGTTTGCTATTTATCATCGCACTAACGACGATTCGTTTATTTGACGTCCACGTAACCAATACCACAACCACGTTGTAATACATATATAATGCAAATACAAAATATATATGTTACATTACAATGAAACATATATTACTTTTTACGGGCGGCTTCTCTACACCCCGTTTTCCATAGCAAAAGAGAAATGAGTCGGTGGAGAAATGCTTAGGTTTTTAATAAAATAGCAACTCTTTCTGATCTTTCCGCTCGCGGTTGAATCAGGGTTTCAAAGCTGTGTATCGCACAAGACACATTCTTACTATGCTATGTGAGGACCGGACCGCGGGTAGAGTCGCGTCAGTTGCAAATCAAAACGATAAACGTGATAGTAAATAAGAAGTTACTGAGATTTACGCGTTTATTAGTATAGATCTAGAGACGGATATTACATTAATATCGTAATTTCTACGTTTGTATAGATGCTAGCTGGTCCTAGATGCCTTACAATGGTGTTAAATTTAAAATAATTTTTCGTTATTATTCTTTCCAATGTACCCGCTGTAGATATGATTGCGGCGTTAAGCTTCACCACTCAGACGTTTGAATTAAAATATAAAACGTGCAAATTAGTTGAGAAATATTTTTGATGTACATATTTGATAGATTGTTTTCACTAGACAGCAAAATCAATTATATTCAAATATACATATTATATCAATCATTTACATGTCGATCGATATGATAAAACTATGAACAGTGACTCAAATCGAAGGAATGTCATACATATTTATCGCTTAAGAAAATTCGCTGAACACAAGTATTTAGGTCAGGCCTTACTGCACTGCGAGAATTGAAGTGCCTATTTCCTAACTAACATTGTTTCCGGGCATTGTTTAAAGTTATCGTATAGTATAGTATGTGGGGAATGAAACTTTAGAAATGCTTGACTGGATTCTATCCGAGAACTTGGTAGTTTCTTAACTTTATAGTCGACAACATATAAGCTGTGAGACGTGTGTCGACCACTCTTTAGAAGTAGTTATGAAACGTGCTGAAGTTACAATTCACGCTGAAGCGAAAGGAGATCTTCACATCTTATGTTGTATATCGCATTCGATCAAAATTTGTTTTTTACTTCCTTGCTCTGGAAACAAGACAAGGCGCAGCGTTCAGTTCCGCCACTTACCAAGCAATGTGTTGAAAATTGGGCCGTCCGTTAGTTTCACGCACCGTCCAATTAATAAAAAAAATCAATTCTTCAATGAATCAAAGAAAAACGTGCCTTACAAAATTATTGGTCAATTTTGAATAAAGTTAATTAAAAACATTGAAATGTATCGAACAGATAAGAGAGGTCACAGAGCTTTCAACAATAAATGTCATTGCCGTGTATTTTATAACGCGTTTCAATTAACAGAGATGGATATCGACTTTTAGTTAGAATGAAGCAAAGTAACATTGCATCCATATAATATATAGGCTCTAGGTAAGATTAAAAATAATTTGGAGATCGAAGATCGCTGTTTACGACCACTGAAAGATGGTTGCGCGAAACAGTGATGATTGAGGTTCGAGCCTCAAGGATCATTAGATATTTTGTCATAACTTAAAGTTTATAATATGTTTGTGTATCTCATAAAGACACAACTTTTTGTGAGAAAAAAGGGTAAAGTAAAAACCAGAGAACTTACAAGTAAGTAAAGCACGCAGCGTGGCGACGCCTCAGCCAGGTCTAGCGGCGTCTCATCGATGCACTTTCCGGTGTAATTCTGATGACAACAAATTCACAATTACTTTAGGATTATACATAAAACTCTTCATTTTTGTAATGTTATTAACGCACTCTAGTAAAGAACGTATAAAACTTGAAACGCAGTACACGCTATCCCACAGCTCTAGGCCCAAGCGTTAGTCGCCAACTAAACCATACGTTCTTATTATTACAACAATTTCTTCTAGTTGTTAAGATCTCTATATAGGTTAAAATTAAGTCAAAGAATATTTACTTATAGTATTCACCTGCGGCTTCGCCACTGTGGTTGAACTCATATAAGAAGACCGCAGTTCCAGTGTTACTCCGAAACAACTGATACTGATATCCATGATAAATGGACAAACTCTTTTCCCTTATAACATCAAGTATAAAAGTATATATTACTAGCTCTATATAACACTAAATGAACGTTCAGTGGACACGAGAAGGCTTACAAAACAAACTCACCGGCGGATCTCAACGGCCGACCTTGGTCTACCCTCATCTGTGCAGTTAATTATCTACGAAACTAAGCATTCAATCTGTTTATACAAATCGACATTTTAAAACTAGAGGCGTAGGGTACATTTTGGAATGGGCTTAACTGAACATTAAGTACACCGGTTTCGCTGATTAGGGGAATGAGTGACGCCAGTTTCATTCCGTGGATTGCTCCGCGCGGCACACCAGAAATTGCTATTAAGTATCTGAGTGGCTACAAGATGTTTTGGCAATGGGCCTCGGGGCTACTTGATGTGATGTGAAATTGTGGAATTAGAATTTTGATATAATTTATGAATTTGAAATATTAGTAAGATTCAATTTGAGTATATTTGTATCACAGTATCACAGTTATCTAAGAATATGTTAATATAGTCTAGAATTCACCCACCTATAAATTCCGAAAGTATTTTCTCTATTGTTTCCAATGCCAATAGAATAACACAACTACTTATATACTTGAGGCCATTTCATATGGCAGATGAACTTCATCACCTCACGGCAAACGTAATCTAGGCTTATTCACAAAAACTAATCTGTAATTATATTATTTGAGATTATGAGACAGTGTCTGACTGTAAGTGCAACGGTTGTGGGTTCAATTCCACTCAAGGAAATTTTTATCATATGAGTATATCGATGCTATGTGCAGGAAAAACCGTAAGGCTGCAGATAATAATAGCTTAATATATTCCATATATAAAAATGTTACAAAAGAACAGTCACTGAAATAAATAGTGAACTAAATCATATTTATCGTAAAGTTAAATATTGTCATTTATCTTTTATTAAGTATCCTTATCTTGTTCGTGTAAACAATACTCGTGGTGTAAGTGGTTTATTTGTACAGAAGCGTCGTTTAGGCAATGCGCATTAGATATGAAATCAGTAATATAATATTTATAAGGGAAATGAATTCAGAACATATCTGAGTGTTTAAATTTTTTAAATGTTAATTTCAATCTTTATTTTCCGCAAGATGATGAAAGTAACATAAAAGTAGGGAAGCATTACAAGCATTTAATAAAAATATCTAAACATCCTTCTCATGATTTTATTCAATTCCCAAACTGGCAAAGTATGTATTTACTATAGTTATTAGATAACTTACAAAGATACTTCTAATATAATAATAATTTGCAAATATGCGTTTGTGATCGAATCTAAAGCTAAATTGTAATCAAACCTACATCTAAGGCTTCAGGTTCTTAGAATTCAGTTAAGATACTCCGTTCCCCATATTTCGTACAATTTTCGATAAATTGCGTGTTGAATGACGGAACTGAACGCCGCGCTTACAGCCTCATTACTAGACTATCTTGTGTTCAAATAAACGACGTAAAATATATTGGCGTTATTTCCTAAAACTCTTGCTTCTAATACGAGTTCGCGTGTCCAGTCACAATGATCATTAGCGACGATGAGCGAACTCAGAGAGAAAGGGTTTGTAAAGCTTATTACAGTTACGTTTAGCGTACTTTTACTTGAAATTATGATAATTGACATTTACTTTTAGATCCTATGACGTAAAGTCGTATAGAACGTTTACTGTAAACGCGACGGTTGTAGCTTCGATTCCAACTTGGGGAAAGAATTTTCATTTCCTCGCTCTGGTAATGAGAGATAGGTTGAGTTCTGCCACTCAACACGAAATGTCTCGAAAACTAGCCGTCCGTGAGGTGAGCAGTGCCTTAATCAGGTTAGCAGAGGGCTAACCTGATGTATGCGGGCTACATAAAAAGAAGTTAATATTATTAAAGTTTACTCTACCGAAAACTATCTTTAGATCCAGATTTAGTAAAATATTATCTTATTCTGACATTAAACTAACCTTGAATTAGAACTGACGATTTTAAAAGAAACCGCCAGAACATTTATCATCTAAATGTCGTCAAGAAACACATTATTCTTTCCTTTATTTGGAATTTTTACTGTACAGAGTGTAGACTGTAGGTAAGTAGGTACATATAGGTAATATAACTACTAATATTCTTGTTATTTAGTTAGGAGTAATATTACTCCTTTTTAAAATATATTACTGTCAATTTATTATATTGCAAATTCATGTAATATCCTGATAAGTACATTGTTGTGGATTCGGCTCCCATAAATAACTTACTATATTTAGATAAATTAATAAAAAAAATAAAAAATGGTGTTTAAAACTTAAATTCCTCATTGTCGTATATTATGCTACATATATATTAACAAATTTCTATTATGTATATAATCCCTTAGTAGAATTACTTAAAGTTTAATAGAGTACACGAAGGTGATAACCGATCTAACAAAGTTATGAATATTAAGCAATCCAATCAGGATTAAATTGTATGGAACTAAATTGATGCACACGTATAAAGATTATCATTATATATTTTTTATGAATTATTATCAGCAGCTTATGGCAATATGCTTCACGCTTTATCACGGTGTCCGGGATACGACGTGACGCATATTGCTAAAGGCAGATGGAACCTAGTGTTAGGACCCTTCTCCACGCACTGTTCAATATTTGAGACATAGCGTGTTGAGTGGCGGAACCCAACGTTTTGTTAACGTGTTGTTACCAGTGCGATAAATAAGAATAATCCACTACCCCGAGTAAGAATCGCACCCACAACCATCGCGCTTACAATCAGATGTTGTGCTGCTACGCCACAACGGCCTCAATTTTTGTAGCTCATGTACTATTTTTGCTCTCGTATATTTTCACGAGACGTCTCTTAACCTACTATAAAATGATGTAGCTTGCAATTGTCTACAAGATTTTACATCATGCACCAGATACTCGTATAAATATA
>DWNA01001296.1:0-15349 GCA_018249835.1 Heliconius besckei | reverse complement strand
AACATGATAAAAATATTTTTTTACTATAATTTAATGTATCTTTCTTTTGTCCTTGCGGTTTTCAATCTATGTTTGTTGAAAAATTCTATGGCTTAAAATACACATGCAGCGGCTATGATAGAAAGGATCGACCTTTTTTTTGCCAACACGAAATCAATGCTAAAGAATTTAGCTATTAACTCGTGACAATGCCAACATATCAGGTGATCAAAGATTACCGCTATAGTGCCTTACAAAAAATAAAGTCATAAAATCCTTGCGAAACTAAAATGACATAGCTATCGGCTTCTGTTGTCGTCGTGACAGGGATGTATTTAAAATAAATATTCATTTAGAATTTCAAGAATGCTAAATAACGATTATTAATTTTACTAAAACCCGAGTGTGAGTTGGGTGAGTGACCGGAATATTGTAAGTAATGGTAAGTGGAGGCAAATTGCTAATTGAAATGTAAGTCCATACTCGTGCTTGCTCGTTTAAAGGCAAGTCCTCACTGTGCGAACGAATCAACTTTCCATATATATATGGGAATATTACGGAATATTCGTAGATACGAGTTCTTATTTCACAATCAAGTTCGCATTTACGGTGAGTGCTCTCTTTGCTTCTATTATCTACGAGTATGTAGGTATAGCAAGCGAGTGACAAGTCAAGGAATTTTATAATAATTTTGCTATTGTATTTTGCTTTATGAGATATATTTTTAATATGTAAATGTATACATATATTTATATATAAAAAGTGCGGTGGTGAGTTCCGCCAGTCAAAACGCGCTCAAATTCGGACGAAAAGTGAAGATTGAAGTATTTTAACACTAGATCCTTTTAGCTAAAAATAAAAGTTAATCAACTAAAGTCATCATCTTCATCATCATTGTATAATTTTTGGCTAAACTTTCTTCATATTATGATTTTTCAAAAAGTATCTAATTACTGTCAATATATGTACAACGCTTAAAAAATAATAATAGTTAATGAAACAAAGAATTCTTATAAATAAAAATAAAACAACATCTGGTTTCGTGTTACAAGTTCCTAATTACATAAAACTCATGCACAAACGTCAACTCGATACGGCACATAGCTCTACATTTGTATAATTGTATAATTTGTGTATTTTAAAATCATTGTACATATAAACTGTAAACGCTGCTAGTTGTGGGTTCGATTCAAAATCGAGGAATTGAATTATTTAATATTTTAATTTTTCTCGCACTGGTAACGAAACAAAGGGCGGCGTTAAGTTCCGCCACTCAACACTCGGAATCGGGATCGAACCCACAACCGTCACGCTACAGTCACACCCTTGTGCCGCCGGGTACCGGTGCCGGTAAATTATTAATTTAATTTTATTAAACTAAATGTGGTTAAAAAAAAATATGCTATACATAAATTGCGTGTGTAAATTTTGTTCAAATTGTGGTCAATGTGGTGAATATAATACATCTATTACAGGTTATATTTTAAACTAGAGGCCGCAGGGACAAGCATGGGAGAAACGCGACGGCTGTAGGTTCAATCGAATATTCAATATTTTCATTCCATCGTAACAAGGCAGGGCGCGGCGTTCAGCTCGGCCGTCCTCTACAAGCAATTCCTCACTTGCCACTTGCCTCGAGAATCGTTATTATGCCACTTTTCACCGAAGGCACTGTTGAGTGGCGGTGCTATGATGTGGCGGAGATAACAATATTACATATTTAAATTCTTCGAGTGGGCATCGAACCCATAACCATTGCCGACGGCCTCAATAAAAAGAATTATTTAAATATAAGCTGTAATGTTTAAGAGTTTTACATATATTTAAATATTAAGCGCTCATAGATTTTTCAAAGTTAGTTACAGAAAAATACATACGATGTGATTTACATGTTTATTTAAACAAGAATCGTAATACATTCTAAGAAAATGGAATATGCACATTTAGTTGTATCATATTACATAATTAGTTACTGAACAAACACGTTGTACTAAAAAAAATTCAATTGCATTTAATATTATTACTGCTGTTTTTTAATTGTACGACAATAGATGTATGTACTTATTTTCTCTCTAGTTCTACTTCTTTGTACTTGTATACTTGTACTACTATACACAGCTCCTGCAAGTACGCAAAAGACCGTGCAAAGTGGAGTAGGTTGAGTAGGAAGGCAGACCCTGGTAATAGCTGGGATTAATGCCAGGAACAAGAAGACACAGCTTCTAGAAGTACAAATCGGCTTCAGCACTATTACTCATTGTATTACATTGAACTCTTATTATCTATATTATTTCACTCTCTAGACTCTTATTCTATTATTTTGTTAAAACACTTGTGTAGGAATTTTAATTTGATGCTTTATTATTTTATTGTATTTCTATATTTTACTATTTCGTTATAATAAATAGGAATAAAATATAGTGTTTTTAATTATCATCATTTTTTTAAAGTTCTAACAGAAAAACAAATTTATACTATGATATTCACTTACTATCGGTCTATGTAAGAATATTTCTAAATTTTCGTTTAGCCAGAACGAAAGTAATCATCAACGGCGTCTAAAATATCAGGACGAACAGATTTCTTATGGGCAAGTAGAGCTAGACGTCCATTATCAATCAAAGGAGGTTCTTTATCAAAATACAAAGTTAAAATAAGTCCTTTATCTGTAGGATCTCCTTCGTCAAAATAAATATAATCAAGAATATTCTTCGATATGTATTTCCCAATTTTTCCATCGCGATGATATCCATTTTGCCCAAATCTTTCCAAAAAATATGGCATCTTTAAAAGTTCTTGGGCTACTTTCCCAACTTCAGCAAAACGGAATGAAACGTTTACGATATTGCCGTTTTCATTATGGAAATTCTGAAATAATAGACGAACAAATTAATTTGATATTGTAAAAGTATGTACATAATGTTAATTGTTTTTATAAAGAACATAGTATAGAATATATATACATTGTTTGAATTTCATAGTTATTTAATGTAAGATATTTAATTTCATATTCGTGATTCGTTAATAATTTAGTACAAAGTGTAAAAAACGGCTAGGAGCTTTAACTTGGGAAGATCGGTCAGACATCTGTGTATTGTAGAGAAAATAAGGAAAACACTTTGAAATATGAAAGGATATTGTTGAAATGGATATTGTATGAAAGCTATTAGTTATGTAGTATATTAAATGGCTACCTAGTGATAAGAACATACGTGTATGAACGAATGAGACATCTTTAATTTTACATACAAATAATAAGTATATAATTGATAAAACAAACGTATTTTACCGGTTCAGGTCCACACACCATCTGTGTAATCAAGAGTGATAAAAAATTCTCAGAAATTATTATATTTACCTGAAGATTAGTGAGTGCGATCAAATATCCAACGAGATTCATCTTAGTGTGTGGTGTACGGTGCTCATTACAATGCTAAGTAATGAGAGGCCTGTAACGTTGCCGCCGTATTTATAATTATTATATTTATATTGTTTATTTTAAAGAGAATTGTCTAAATGTGCTAGTATAACCTTTTTTCCGTTGATATATGGTTTCACTTTGCATGTATAGAAGTGTGGATAAACAAATCTTTTGTTTCCTTTTTTCCGCAAAACATATTGTTTAAGCTGTATATAATCGTTTTATTTAGCATATCAATAGAACTTTAAGCTATATCGAATTTTTGAATAACACTAGCTCTTGAATTTTTATTATATTTTTAAAATTTTGCGAATAATTCAATTAGTGGTATGTAATAATTATTTATTATAATAGTCTAAGAATGAAATACTATAGGACTAGGATTGTGTGTAATATCCGTATCCGAAAGAGGAGATTTCTTTTTTCAACTATAATTGCGTACAGACAACATGATACATATAATAAAAATCTATATTAACTGTATTAAAAAAATCATATTTAATTTTGGCCATAGTGGTGCAGTTGGATAGCGTTTGAGTGTAAACGTGGTAGCTGTAAGTTCAACCTCCACTCGGGGAAATGAATGATGTTTCTTTTATCTTCTTTTATCTCTAGTAGACTGAGTGCGACGTAGATAAAACATGTAGAGTTTTGAAGTAGATCAGAAAAGGCAAAACGAAGTGTTTTAAGAGAATCCAGTGACTCTTCTTTTGCTCTTTCCAAGACCAAAAAAAAATTCAGAAACCTACAACAATGCGCACATTTCTTTCTTGCAATACAAACTTTACAAAGTGATTCGCACATTATAGTATTTATGTATAGATCCTGAAGTATTCAAGAGTTTATTTACATCAATTTGGTGTGTAAATACATATCCGCACTGGGCCCGTACGCCAGCAAACATTACGCGTATCTTGAACATGCAAAAGAAGCTATAAAATTTATTTAAAAGATTTTTATCTTTACATTTGAATAAAGAAATAAAAAACTTATAAAAGTGTCATCACTTCAAAAATATTTTACATGTTAAATTAAATGTACAAATATTATAAACACAGCTATTAAAATGTTTTATTTTCTCACTCTGCCATTTGTTTTGCCTAATAAAATGAATAGTTTTCTCTTGAATTTCACAAATACAATGTTTATTTCAATTCCATCCCGCATAGCAAGGAAAGAAATTAGTAAGAAGTAAGACGTTATCAGACTGCGTTATACATTGCATTTTAGTTAGGGAAATGAAAATAATTAACTGCCCCAAATATTACAACCCACACCCACCACGTCCCACCCACCCTGGTTTTCATCAAAAATTCATATATATATATTTATAAAAATTGTATACGGGCAAAGAAATTAAAAATTAAGCTCGAAAAAATTATAAAACGTCCAATACATACATATATAAATGTGACAGGGTCATTCTTTATTAACTTAACAGCGTATTAATCTTTTAGAGAGGATCAAACTGTTATAATAAATTATTGCGAAGTTCATACGGCCGTGTGACATCGTATTAAACGAATGACTTTGATTATTTATAGCACTTAATTAATATTATTTTATTTGCTAAAAGATATATACAATTTTCGACACAACGCGGAAGGGAGTGCCGATTTTTTTGGCAACAGTAATTAAAATTTATATTCAAAAGTAAAAAATATTATCAATACAAATCGTATCGATTAATCATATAAGTAATTGTATATTTCCTGCCAAAATATAACGATAAAATAATGTTATGGGAAAATTACCAATAAATATGTGTCAAGCAGGTTATTTTATCGGAATTCGTAGATTCGATTTTAATAAATACTATACTGATAGAGGCCGCCGTGGCGCAGCGGCACAAGGGTGTGACTAACGCGACGGTAGTGGATTCGATCCCCACTCGAAGAAATTAAATATTTATTTACAATTTTATTTTCATTTCTTCGCTCTGGTGGCGAGGCAAATGGCGGCGTTCTGTCACTCAACTCCCAAGGAAAAATCCAGAATTCGGCAGGAAGTGGGGAACGGAGCGTCTTAACACTAGGTTCCCTCTGCCTAATAGTTTTTTTGGAACTTAAGACGGAACTTAGGAAAAATTAGGACGAGTAACTATTACTTATATAAAATTCCAAATATCAATAGCAGTAAGTAGGTATATCAATATACCCACTTGAAGAAACGATATCTGTTACGGAAGTCAGAATTTATTTCGAGAACTGTGAGCTCGAATGACTATGTCACATACACGGCCTCCTTCATAAATATAGATGTGCCAATATAGTCGTGCTAATGGAGCCAATTTTATTATTGGGGCCAGTTTCGCAAATAATTTAAGATTTTATCTATATCTATACTTAACTAATTGGTGTCCGTAAATATGCAGATATATCAGAAAACCTATTACTCAAGGCGTTTATTAGTAATAGAACCCAAAATAATATTTTTAAAATGTTTGTCTATGCGTTTGTTCACGCTAATCTCAGCAACGCCTACCTATGGTGGGGGAACACAACGCCGCGCTCTTTCTTGTTATCAGAACGAAAAAATGAGAATATTAATAAATAACATATAATTAATAAAACCAAGTGGGGATTGAATCCACAACTTTCACGTTTACAGTTACATGGATACAATTATTAAAATACTACCTAACAAAGAAACATAAAAACTTTTTACTAACTTCAGAAGGAAACATAAATTCGACAAAATTTAATTTCAATGCAGCGGAGAGAGCAATTTATTAAGCTAACTTTGTAGTAACTCTACAGCAAGACTAATATCTAGCTCGCTTCACTCAAGCCAGCCCTGCCATTGCCATAAATATTAAATTCACTCAGCAGAACAACATTTGCACGTCCGGTAGCCATTTATCCTATATTGGTTTATCAGCGACTTGAATATCAATATTTGCAATCGAAGCTTTTAGTAGGTACTTAATAATGTATGTATATAAAATAATTTCATATTCTCTTATGGTAGGGGAGCCGAAGCGGGGATTTTGCGCATTACTCGAGCGCATTACAAAATCATATGGGAACAAATCATGGGGTAGAAACCTTGTGCCCTGTAGTGTACCCCTACCATATATGTACCATACACCAGCTGTCAGCACCATTCATACAGAGGCGTGCGCTGAGGGCAGCTCGTCGGATTATTAAAGAAAATCGATCCTCTGAATATCTCCAATAATTTGTCTGGTTTTCACAGATGTACGACGTTTTGATTTGTTTCACTCATATGTTAATGTGAAACTAGAGGTGACTTAGTTCGCTGGTAACAAACTTCCAGAAGTAGAATCTGAGATTTTAGAAGAAACTTTAAAATCTGGTACGTTTTCTATTCAATACAAATAAATAAATATAAAATAAATAAATAATTGGATAGTTTGATACTTTCTAAACTTATGTGCTAGGTAAATAACTGGTAACTCCAACTGGTAGGTACAAGCTGGTACAAGCTATTCGGCTGGCGCCAGTCATAAACGATATATCTAAAAAAGGTAAAGATAAAGACAAAGTCACTCACGTTCCACGTGTAATATAAAAACTGAATTAGGCAAACTCTGTTCACCACGCCTAAACAGCATCAAGTAGTACTCGTATATGGCATAAAGTACTATTTGGATGTCTGTATGTTTATATTTATAATTATAAGGCGTAAGCATGAGATCATCAAAGGGCTTAGCATTATTCTACACTATATTTGTCTACAAGTCTACTAAATGATTTAATTAACACTTGACCCAAAAACTGCTTTAACCGTAACCCAGGCAAGTTGACTCACGTCGATACAGTGTTTTTAGCTATTATAATATATGTATTTCAAATAAATAAATAAATATTATATATTTATTTCAAGTTTGTTGTTAGAATACAGTGTTTTAGTTAAATTAGTATTAATAAACCACCATTCACGTCAAATAAGATTTATTGAATCTCATATTGATCATTTTATTCCGATAAAAAATACGTTAAAGCAAAATTGAATATGCGTAATGCTGTTTGTGTGACTAAAATAGTAAAACTACTTGCTATTGTAGAAGTAAACAAACTGAAGGATATATTATGACGAATTTGTGTGCTCAATTCTAGCGGAGACGAAGCAATACTGTAAGTGCACTGTACGAAGTTTTCACCATCTGTAATTAACAATTAATTTAATCTAAATTGAGAAAAGACACTCTTTATTTTTTTCTTTTAAGAAATCGAATAAAATATTTCGATTACATTTTTTTGTAACATTTTCTTTCATTTAAGGTTTATGGCTTAAGGAGAAAAAAAGCCAGAATAAAGAAGCTTATCACAACTTTGGACTTTTGGTATATTAAACATGTATGGAATTCATGTCTATTGAATGTAATGCAGGACAGCTGCCAGCTTATGTAATAGTAAAATATACCATTGACTTTGAAAAGAGCAACTGTTGAGTTTCTTGCCGGCTCTTCTCAGCAGAACTGCCTTCCGAGCCGGTGGTAGCTTTTTGTTGGCATGTACATTCGACGATTCAAAAGTGCTTTTATAGTTTATTTGAATAAAGAATATTTTGAATTTGAATTTGAATTTCACATGTTTAGAGGAATAACGTGTCGGGACTCATTGGCTGAATAGGTGAGACAATTACTACGACATACCATTGCATATGCTTTAAGAGACAGATCATACATCCCACCAGCGGTTAGAGCTGTTGGCTTGTTAGCTCTAGCTATGATAAGAGAGATAGTGGTGCGAACACCCGGCACGTTGACGATACCACTCTCCCAACCAGACGCGTACACTGCTTCACCAGTATTTTCATTCTTAAACATTATTTTAAAAAAAACATTTAGTCGTTAGTGCTACAGGGCAACAAGCCCTCGGCTGTAAGCTCAACCGTTATAGGTGTCCACTCAGAGGAATGAATTTACTATTTCCATTTCGTCGAGGCAAGTTACAGCGTTGAGTTTCACCGCTCAACACGCAATGCCTCAAGAATTCGGCGAAAAGTGGAGAACTGAAGTGTCTAAACGGGAACGGAGTGTCTTACTCTACGTTTCCAGGTTCTCACTACCAACTCTGCAGGAAAATAAATAAGCATGTAGGTCTGTACTTATAGTATTAAATTTAAGTTAAAAATCAACTTTTTTTTTCACCTCTAAGCTATATACGTCTAGCTGTCACGTCTATTTAAGTACAATTTCGTTTTAAATATGATGCGTAAATTTACGTTAAATAATTACATACATATATATATTTTATTTATTTATGTTAAACTTAAATAACATGAAATGTCTTATGAAATGCATAACAAACCTGTATTTTAATTTCTTCGCACCACCTGCATATTATGTACAGGACAAACATATTATAAGCCAAATACAACAGGCTTGTGAGCCATTTAGTCATATTCACAGACACGGACTGAAATGTGTTAAGAATTCGTTGGAGCATGGTGTTATTTAATAAAAATATAATTTCAATTCCATATACATAATACAAGTAAATCTATATCATTACAATTACGATTTTTTAAATCATCAGTTAAAATTTCAGAAAATTCTAAAGAAAAAAACGTGACCAAGGCTAATTCGCAAAATTATTATCACCCATCTCAAGACATAGTTAAAAATTTGTGAGTCATATTCTAACTGAAGCCATGTGAGCCATAAAAGAATAAATATCATAATTAAAAATTAGCTTCACGCTGTATCCCGCATACAGCAGGGTAGGCAGAGGGAACCTAGTGTTACGGCACTTCTTTATCCACTTTCCGCTGATATTTCGAGGCATTGTGTGTGGAGTGGCGGGACTTAACGCCGGCTTTGGTGCCACAGCAAAAATATGAAAATATTAATTCATTCCTCCGAATCCGGATCAAACTCACAACTATCGTCTTACAATCACACCCTTATGCCGCTGTGCCACTACGGACTAATAATAAATTACAAAAAATAAAGTAAGTGGACGCATATCCCGTGTATTGGAGATAAATTTAAAATAACTCGCCTGTCTAATTAACAAGATGGCGTATCATCGTTACATATGCAACCCATTCGCCCAAATCATTTGATGAAGGGTTTAATAAAGTTTTTATATACTCACAACAAGAAACAGATTTTTCTTGGAATAAAAAAAAGATAAAACTGAATTTTAATTTATTTTATCTTAATAATATAATCTACACCTTTTAATAACTTTTTTGTCTTGTAGGTAGTATAATATTTGGTACTTATATGTGTTAATATATTTCTTATTTTCCGCGTGTACTTCAAATGGCGAAACTTAACGCCACGTATTGCTTACAAGAATGTGGTAAAGAAAATTAATAATTAAATTAAATTATATGGATATACTGGGAATGCTAAAAAATATTTCCATATATAGGAATCATCATTGATCGTTTGTTATAGGTAAACAATATATTTTTAAAATAAAAAGAGAAAATATTTAATAATACTAGAATACATACATAAATACAAACATTTATATATATTGTAGAATATAATTATGTTTCGTTTATAAAGCTTACCGTTGCAACTTGAAAGCCGATAGAACAAATAAGTGATGTGCTAACGGCCAGCTGAACTAACATCGGCGTACTCAATAAATCCCGGAGCTTCAGGGTATTGCTGCAAATACCAGTACAGTGTGCAGAGCACCAGAGAAAACAAATATAAACGCAATTTATGCTATCATGATAGTTCCACTTGAAATTGTGATTTTTAAAAGTTTTGCTAGTTTTAAAAGGTTTTTATTTGTGGAAATAGCAATATGTATTTATTATCATGATACATTCATACTTTTTCACGCTTACAGCTTCACGTTGTAACCCTCACACATCAGTGTTAAGACACTCCGTTCCCCACTTTCTGCCGAATTCTGGAGGCATTGCTTGTTGAGGGGCAGCCTCGACACCAGAACGAAGAAATGGTAATAAAAACGTAAATAAATATTTCACTTCCTCGAGCGGGGATCGAACCCACAACCAACCTTCATCAACCAACATTCACATTCCATTCATAGTCATATTATTGTTAATAAAATAGTAAATACCATGAAACATTTATATTATACGTAATACCATCTTGAAGCTTATATAAACTTACCACAGAATAAAATTGTGTTGTTTTACTAAATTTCCTAATCGCGTTTTGTATTCTTTTGTGAAAGCCTCATTCAGATGCAGATTGCTATTTAAACGAAGACCTATTAAAATATGAGTAACATATTAATGATATGGTAACAATACTCAAAAATATTTAAAATTTAATGAGAGAGCCTAGTGATAAAACACTCCGCTCTCCACTTTCCGACAAATTCTGGAGGCATTGCGGGTTGAGTGCTCAACGCCGCTTTGCCTCGACACCGAAGCGTGTGAGAATCGAACCCACCACCTATCGCGCTTGTGTTCTTCTTCCTCCCGGCATTAATCCCGGTTATTGTCAGGGTCTGCCTTCCTACTCAACCTACTCCACTTTGCACGGTCTTTCGTGTTATAAACCCAAAATCACCATCAATCTAGGTACTTACCTTGGAATTTCGATAAGCAATCAGTTAAAATATTTTCAAAACAATCGTTAAGTACAGCAAATTGGCAAAGTAAATGCATTAAATGAGCTTGCATGATAAGATCGTTGGCCATGACGAAGTAGCACATATAGGAGAAGACCACCACCATGCCTAGATACGTAGGAGGATATAAAGAAGGAGTTTGAAATTTAAACGGCAGCCGAACAAATGCCATCAGATTATATTCCAAGTCATCGACAAGAGGATAAATATGCCTGGAACAAGTAATTTTTACCACTAAAAGTAGTTCGGTTAGAGTTTATTAGAGCTCTACTTCAATTGTTTTAACAATTTATTTTAAGTACATGCATATACAAATTAAAGGTATACGGAACCAAACAGAACT
Organism: Heliconius besckei; assembly: GCA_018249835.1. Lineage (NCBI taxonomy): Eukaryota > Metazoa > Arthropoda > Insecta > Lepidoptera > Nymphalidae > Heliconius > Heliconius besckei. The sequence continues at coordinate 4,068 of DWNA01001296.1, read as the reverse complement.
TAAAAACTAGTAATAAAAATATCTTACCAAAAGATTACAGTACAAGTACCGATACCCAAAAGTAGTTTTAATGATGCCTTATTAGTCTTACGCCAAGTTGCTAAAATATTTTTCCTTTGGCTCGTCGAGATATCGAAGTTTTCTGACTCCATCGAAGAGGACAATTTTTTGAAAACACTCTTGTTTGTTATCTGAAATTAAATGACAATATTAATTTATATTTAATTTTAATTATTATTTTATTTTAATGTTTACAATTTACCGCAATTTTATACTTGCACAATGCCCCAAATTGTATGAGAAGAAGGTTCAGTCCGTCTGTTACTGCGTCTATAGTCCATGTTATGCTGAAGAACTGCCACACCTCGCCGCAGGCAAGTAACACTAGCAGCGTCTTAACTGTCGTACTGTAGATGAAGTAAAGCATACTGCCCTCCCAAATGGAGAGACCTACAAAATATAATAGATTATAAAATTAATTCAAAATGCAATATTTAAAAAAATAAAATGTAATAATAAAAAATTATATACAAAATAAATTAAAAAAATTTGGTATCTTTCATTTTGCGATTTTTTATTATTTAAGGTATAAATAAATTTATGTATTTTTTTTATTCTTCTAAGAGTAAAAAAAAACACAATACAAACAATTGGCAAAATTAATTTTATCTTAATGTACCGCATAAATACACGACTCTGTATAGAAATTCAAAAAAATATATTTCAAATTTTCCACTCGCTAATCTTAAAGCGTCGCTGTTTGTGAGTGTTCTCCACACAGCATTTAAGAGCTGCATTTTTGTCAGTCCTTTTAACAAATAGCATTTTAATTCGCACTGAACATTCTAAAATAATTCTCACTTTAATTCGACTTAAATAGTATTCGATTCATTTCCATAACACGAATGACCTGGTGCATTCACATAAAAAAGCCTATGCGATCATCGTCGCCTTAACTCTCTTGTGTGTTTTATAAAAATCGATGGTAGTCGATCGAGGTTTTCGGTGTCCCGCTACTCTCCAATTTTCGTTTTAATACAGAAGGGTACGTTTAAATATCTTTCTATCATCATTATAAAATGAAATTACAATATATAGAGAGAGAGAGAGATAATATGTATGTCCAACGTTACTTAATGCAAATTCGATTGAAAAATTTCGAAATGCGTAATATTTGTTCCCAATATAATTTAATTTAGATGAAAATATTAACACATAAATATTATAAAAAATCCAAAATCTTTTATTCTTTACTCTTAAAAAAATCTTTAGAACACACAATTGCTATAGTTATGTTATGTCAATTAAATTTAAAAGGTCGACTTATTTGCAAGCAATGGAAACAGAATTCAGAAATCACTGGGCCATAATTAAATTTCAATCGTGTAAATGATTCAGGTCCGCTTGGACATCGCCTTATCGAATTATTCATTGAGCACGGAAATTCATTATTAATGCTTGGGAATCGTTGCAATGCCTTGTAAATTAATTTTTTTGCCTCTTAAGATATATTTAAATTATTTGTTACCTTCACGCTGTATCCTGTATATTACTGGGTAGGCAGAGGGAACCTGGGAACTTAGTATTAAAACAATCCGTCCCTGTTAAAACACTTCAGTTTTCTATTTTCCGCCGCATTCTTGAAGCATTGCGTGATGAGTGGCGAAACTCAACGCCGCGCTTTGCCTCGTTGCAACAGCGAGGAAATGAAAATAGTTAATATTTCTTTCCCCTGATTGGGAATCGAACCCATAACCATCTTTCAGGTCGCACTTTTTCCTTGCGCCACGACGGCCTCAAATAAAATCGACGTTTGTTCAATAATTTTGTTGATTAATTAAAATTTAAAAAAGAAAATAAAACGGCTCTTTTTTTACTCCGCAAATGGGAAAGGGAAACTTCAAGAAAATACTGATAATTTTTTGACATCATCATTTATTAATTAAAACTAAACAACTACACGAAAAATTTAACTATATTAGTGTCTTAAATCATACTAATTAGGGAACTTCTACTTTAGCGTCTTAAATTATAAGACAAAAACTAAAGGTTTTGTTAGAAAGAAAATAAAAATAAATTGTGCAAGATTTCATAAAAGTTTTTTTAATTTTTCCTTTATCCCAATAACGTTCGTTTAGCTATTGAAATCTGCGAAGAACTGTGACAGCTGAGTAGGAGGTTTTCACGAGCTGAAATGTGATTATCATTTTTATTCACAGAAAGTAAAGTATTTTTTAAGGTTCACGCTGTATTCCGCATAAAAACATAGGTGGGCAGAGCCGTAACGAGAACCTAGTGATAAGACTCTCCGTTTTCTTTCCACCTGAATTCAAGACGTAGCGTTCCAGCAGGGGATTTTTTTAATAATTAATTCCCCCGACTAAAGCTATCCATAAATACAATTAACGTGGTTATTCAAACGTTAACCCATTGTATATAATATTAAGACACTGGAAGCTAATATTAAGACACTGCGTTCCCCACTTTCCGCTAAATTCTGGGGGCATTGGATGTTGAGTGGCGGAACTCAACGCCGCGCTTTGCCTCGATACCAAAGCGAAGAAAGATATATTATTTACTAACAATGCTAATGTCAATTGACTTTTGTTTTTTCTATGTACGTACAGTTGTATAAGAAGCTAGAGAAAGTTCAAATAGGCTGCCAGCAGTAAAGATGACTGGCCGTCTAGCTCGTATAGCTACCAAAAGGAGGCGGGCGCGAACACCCGGCATCGCAGTAATGCCTTTCTCCCATCCTGAACAATACACTGACGTTGCTATGTTTTCACTCTGGAAATATTTATATTTATGTTTAAATATCTATAGGGAAACATTTTATACAAACATTTCAATTTTTTTTTCAAATTATTACAGTTTCGATAAATCTAGCCTTTCAAAGTATATAAATACTAATGTGAGTTCAAATTAATGTAAAAAAAATAATTCTATTTATCTAATTAGATAACTTATTGACTGGATAATAAAAAAAGATCTAAAATATGTATATACTAATTTTAAATTAAATTATTTTTAAATGGAAATATTATTATAATAAAATATAATATAATTATAAATATATTTACTTATATTAAGCTAATAGTACCTGAATTTTAATTTCATCACACCACTTACAAAATATAAACAGTTGAAAGAGAGCATACAAAATGTAGAGCAGAGTCATGAAAAACTTTGCGTTGCTCGGATCCGCGTTCTGCAAATTGACATATCTGTCAAGTGGATTTGTAGAAAAATAAAATAACAGTATATTATGCGAGTCTTGTGTAACATGTTAAAAAATGTTGTTTTAAAAGCAATTTAAATTCGATTCCCACTTGGAGATTAAAATACATATTTACCGCAAAGCGCGGCGTTGAATTCCGCCACTTAACACGCTTCCAAAAAAGTGGCGAATGGAGTGTCTGAACTAAGTTTTTGATATGCAGAGATTGATGATGTGTGTGAAATACACACAAAACACATATTTATTTGCGAGGCAACGCAGATTAATAATTTCAGTGTATAAAGCTTTATGTAATTAGTTTTACCATTATATAGCTACATTAAGAGTATATTTATTAGTAAAATATTTTATAAGCTGGTGCAATAAATTAGTATAGTAATTTAGATCTAATTAAACATAACTTATCTTCTATGAATTTAGTTAAAACAACAAGACCGGTAGGGTTATGAAATCTTCTATCAAACTCACCACACTAGCTTGATAGCCCAAGAAGCATATAAGAAAGCCACTCGCTGTTAGTTGCGCCAGCATCGGTTTACTTAACGATTTCTTGAACTCCATCGAGTTACTTAAAGGCAAATATTATTTATGCACAAGCGACTGTATACGCGACAAGCTGTGGGTTCGATTCCCACTCGAGGAAATGAAATATTAAATATTAAAATATATATTTAATATTTCTTCGCTCAAAACGTGGCGATCAGTTCATCCACTCAACATGCAATGTCTCCAGAATTCACCGGAAAATGGCGAGCGGAGTGTCTTTACACTAGACTCTCTCTGTCTGCCCTGCTACGTGCCAGATACATGAAGCTGAGAAAGAAATG
>DWNA01001295.1:0-15356 GCA_018249835.1 Heliconius besckei | reverse complement strand
TCTTTCTCCCTCTTTCTTTTCGTTCTCTCATCATTTTTTTGCATGATTGTGTGTTATTGTTGTTTTTTTATTTTAAGTAATTTATTATTTCCTAAAATACTGAATTTCCTAAATACTTTTTTGTACTTAAATAAAAACTAATCAGCAAAATTTAAGAGACAAATCAAGAAAACCTACATAAAATTGAGCACGACTTTTTTTGCAATTTGTGTCGATTCTAGATCAGCCGAAGGAACTTCGTTCCTACCTGGTGTCCCACGACACCACATTTATATTTTTTTAATAAAAAACAACGCTAATAGAATAGTTTGTTGTTCGTTTAAGTGTGTGTCTTTCTGTAAGTCCGTCAATTTAGATATTTTTCGATAATATCGAGTTGAAATTATTATCAAATACAGTCTTGTACCTGGAGGGAAGTCTACTTAACTATATTTGTAATTAATCCATACAACTGCAAACTTAAATTTATCAATTTTCATAATTTGTAATCATGAAATTGGTACAGAACCCTCAGTGGGGTGTCTGACTCGCACTCGACCGATATATTTTTTCAACTCCATTATAAAAACAACTTTAGATTTAAATAAAAACATTTAAAAAAATTATTGAACGTCAACTGCGGCTTACCAAAAAAGTTGATTAATGCTTTTAACCTTTAACTCATGGTATAATTTTCCCAAAAAAAAAAGTACGTGTAATTAGTATGGGAGTTACTTTGTGAAGGTTCGCTTTTATAATGAATATATTTCATAAAAAATATGTCCCCCGTACTATATTTTATATAGTCTTAATATAAAATTATTTCTTAATATTTAAATGTTTTTCAATAAAAGTTATCTTTTAAGCTTCAGATAATGTGTCTGTTCTTTTGCAATAATAATAAGACAATATTATAATTCATAATTTTTTTCTTTCAAATTTTGTAGCTTCATGCTGTATCCCGCACATAATAAGGTAGGCAGAGGGAACCTAGGAACCTAGTGTTGAGACACTCTATTCCTATTAAGACACTTACGTTCCCCATTTTTCGCTGAATTCACACAAAACAAAAAACTATATATAAAATAATTACAAACTAAAAATATGACTAAATAGGTCACGGGTTCAAGTCCCGTTGCGTTCTACATACAAAACAATACGCTGCATTCAAAAGCGGACGCATTTGTTTATTTTTTAACTAGACCAAAACAATCTTACTAAACCACGCTACTTTACTATGTTTACAATTTTATACATAAAACTTACCAATTTAATTTTTTATTTATTATAAATATAACTACACTTAACTTTTATAATATATTTTATATAGTTTTATAAAGTTTTCACTCACGTTCACTGCGTACTAGAATCGCGTCATACATCGCCAGAGACTAAAGGCTGACTGAACGTTCCAAGTATTAGAGTACCAGTAGTATGCTGGTATCGATTACATTTTCAATTTTTTATTGAAATAATTACAATATTTTTGATAACTTTGGATATAGCGAATAAAATTTGGTTTGAATTTTAAATTATTAAGGAAATACTTGTCTAAAGATATCAATTTTTTAGGGAAATATGTAATAATTGTTAAGTGGTAGAAGAAATATATGTAAAGAAATTGTAAACTTATATTATATATTTTTTATGTTCAAATTAAAATTAAGTTATAATTGACTGTTATAGTGCAGGAGCACAGTGTGTGATCGTAAATGCACACAATGGGGTGTTAGTTCGATTCCCACTCGGAGGTATATATTATTTAAGCACAACTTTTTAAATAATTTATAAAGTAGAAAAAAACCAAATAATTACTTATTAAATTTTGCACTTATTAACATCAGATTACTAAAGACATAAATTATTAATATAAAAATAATATATAGTTTAAACTGTAACGCGACGTTTGTGATTTCGATTCGCACTCGGCAGAATGAATTTATTGATAATATTTTCATTTCTCCGCTCTGCCACCAAGGCAAAAGCCCGGCGTTGACTTCCATCACCCAAAACACAATGCCTGCTGAACATAGGGGGAAGAATTGTGTTAACACTGGTTTCCCTGGGTCCCTGCTGTTGGTGAGATACAGCGTGAAGGTGAAAAAAATACAAAAGGTGAAAAAAAGAATAAAGGAAATCTGTAAGTCAAAATCGATCCATAATCATCGCGATTAATAATTCAGATGCGAACCGTAATTCTTAAATCTTTATAAAGCTTCTTTATCAAGAGTTTGCTTAATAAAACGCACTAATCTCAGCATTTAATTTTAAGAATGTTTTAAATATTTTTGTGTTATTCCACACTTAGGAAAGAAAAATACTTTTTTTGAACATATAAACATTTTGTTAACATTTTTAAAGTGTTATTCCACACTTAGGAATGAACGTGTGGCTTAGTTGGCTCAGAACGCTTGGAGGGTTTCCAAAGAGGCGCAGATTCAAATCGCGCGACGTTCAAAAGTTTGATACGGTTTCTTAATAAGTATTATTCTTAATAAGTACATAATTATAAATATATTATATAATTATATTATTATAAATCAATACAAATATTTATTGTTTATCTTCTCAAATAATCAGGAGCTGTTAATTAGTATTTTAAAAGACAAAGTCAAATAGATCGACTAATGTCAATAACAAAATAATAAGGAATAACATAACGACTTACATACAATAAGAATTAAGAATGTCGTTTAATATATAGATATATTAAATAAATCACTATTTATTTAATATATCTCACTCTGCAATTGGTTTTTCTCTTATTTTTTGTATTAATTTTTTTTATGTTTGACGTTTGTTTGACGATTGTTTGACGAAAAGTGAATAAAAAAGTTGGTAATATAAATAGTAGTAAATACAGGAGGTATATATACTTAGAAGATGTGTTGAAAATACTAAGCGTCTGAAATAATTCCAGTCTTAAATGTCAAAAAGACGGCAATATTTATTACGATTTATTTAAGCCGACTTGTTTTTATTTAGTCCTTCTATGAATGTCTCTATCTGTCCGCTGTTGTGCAAACCAACCAAAATTATATATATTTAATATTTTAATTTCTTCGCTCTTGTGACCAGGCAAAATGTAGCGTTGACATCCTCCTCTCAACACGCAATGCCTCAAGAATTCGGCGAAGTGTCTTAACTTTCAAAATTAAGACATTCGACAAGATATGAGACATTCACTCTGGATGTCGCAAACAATATAATTGGTATAATCAGTTTTATAGGATGTAAAACTAGATTAAATGTCAGGGCTGGTAATAACTGTGATATAAAATATATGGTTATAAAAATATATAAGAATTTATTTATATCTTAATGACAATGTAAAACATGTATGCACATTAACATTACTGTATTCTGAGAATTTGTTTTTAACACAACGAACAAATTATTGTATAATTGTATAATAACGAATTATTGTATAATTTCACGTACTTTTTTTTATATTTAATGTAAAAAATATTGTAATCTGTGGTCTTTGTAGGGTTGTGCTCTACTTTTAGCGCCTCATCGCAGATATGATGATTTATCAACTGCATGACAGCCATAATCAAAAACTGAACTTGGACAGAGAAGGGAACCCGGAACCTAGTGTCAAGACACTCCGTTTCCATTAAGTCACTTCCGTTCCCCACTTTGTGCCGAATTCCGAAGACATTGCCGAACTCAATGCCGCTCGAACATATTAAATGTTTAATCACTACGTTCTCTACTTCACTTTAATTTTAGATACATTATGTAGTAGAGTAAAGGACCGTTAAAACGAAATTTGTTTAGCAGACTGTGGATTCCTTCTTAAGTAAGTGAATTATTTACATCTTCCTAGTAGAGAACGTGTGGTGTTGAGTTACGGCACTCAACATGTTGCGTCTTGAATTCTGGACAGAGGAGATCAGATCAGCAGGCAAAGAGAACATAGGCATGTTCTCTTTGCCTACCCTGATAGGAAAATCTAAATGTGGAGCAACAATAGTCGAAATTATACATATATAGTAAAAACATCTTCTAGATGGTTTCACGGTGCTTACTTTTTGAAATTGCAAACAGCAAGTTAGTGCTATACCGCGCTCACTGTTCAAGAAAGCATAGCGACAATAACGCTACTCTGTTATATAAATGTGTACAGTAAAAAAAATGGGGAATTACTTTTTAGGGTTCCGGTTGCCAAGGGAACTAACGGAACCTTTATAGGACTCTTGTTAACCATTACCGGACACTTTGTTGTCTGTCTGTTCATTTGTCAAGACCATTTATCTCTATATAGCGTGGAAATATTAAGATGAACTTGATATGAACTATCCAGGTCTACACTTGAAGCACAGAAAAATTAAGTTTCTAAGTCAACTCAATCAAAATACAAACAAAAACTTACTGCTAACTTCCCATGGAACAGGGAGCAAATAAATCAATAAATCCAATATAAATAGCTATTAAGCTATAGAACAAAATAAGTTTTCAAGATATATTGTTTGACTATGTTAATGTTTAACTGTATCTAGCATAAATGGAAATGAAATTGGAGCGAAGTTATGGAGTTTCTTAGCACTAAGTTCCCTGACAGGCTTCGACAGAGCGGGATATCGCTATCTGAGGGATTCAGCGTGAAGTTTAAAAAAATAATATAAAACGCCTTTATAAGTATCTCATGGCATTAGCAGAGGTCATTTACTTCATCCCAGAGTCCAAGGCAATCGCTTTCGATCGCCGATCTATGGGTTTAACCACAGGCCGTTGACTTCGACGTTGTTTTCGTCACGCAATGTTGAATATTTAAAAGTCTTTTTTTGGAAGTGTTAAATTTTTTATGTCATTATAAAACGCTGATATGACGCCATCGATTTACAATTGAAACAATATAAAATATTAATTTAAAAACTCGTTTTAAAAATAGGCTTTCTTGATTTTTTTCATTGTGTATTTTGCTGAGGCGGCCATTTTGGATTAACAACATCGGAACTGAAGAATTACTTCCCCATTTCCCACTTTTCGTACAAAAGAGTACTGAAAATGGAAAACACTAATAAATAGCAAAAAGTAATAATCAAATTACTAACACCTAAACAGTATAGTCTAGTTAAAATTTCACAATATTGTATAACTATTGAAATTCATATTTTCCACACGTTTACTAATATACCTACATAAGTGTAACGTCATAGTTATTGTTTCCTATACATAGGTGAAAGGCCGTTTGAATTATTTATTTGCTTAGGGGAGAGTCGGGTGGTCTCCTGTCACTGATGATTGAAGGGAGTCCACCACATATTGATAAATAGTGAAGATCTTAAAATTTTTGCAGCGTAGCCTATAAATATTCGCCGCATTAGTGACCCCAAAAACGGAACAGATTTTTTATAAGATAATCATCTCCAAATATTTTATATATTTTTTCTATTTTAAATTTACGTACTATATAAACAATTTTGTCTATCCGTTTCCACAATATTTAGTGTTTTACTTAAGTGGCCACGGCAACCCGACGCTCCCTAAGTGTTTCGTAAAGGTACTGTTCTCAGAAATATAATATTTACAGGGATCGTATTCACTGCGGTTCTTTCTATGAAAACTAAGCTGTCTAATTATTTTTAGTTTATATTTAAACTAACGTGTACTCTTGACTCTCTTTCTCTACTTTTGATTCGCTTTTGTTTTCTAGTTTATGACTTATAGAAGTACAGTTTACTTCGCCAATGTCACTAGAATGGTACTCAATGAAAATTAATCAGTTAAAAATACTAGAAGTAACACAAATAGAAGGTCTAATTAGATAAATCACCACCTATATAGTACATGTTGTATTTACCTGAAACTTATAATTATAAAAAGCTGATTAACTTTGACTTTGACTTTGACGTTATTACTAAAGTAGGTATTTTTTGGTAAAAAATATTTAATATATATCAAGATAATAATTAAATAAAAATTGCTTACCCACTATAAAGAAATAAATGTTCTGTACCCTACAGAATGTTGTCATGTTGTCATGAATATCTTTATTTCCACCATATAGGTCTAATGTGTATTTTATGACATAATTACGCACTATTCCGTAAACTATAGTAAAAACTGAGGCCAATCGTGTTGCAGGGACACGAGTGTACTGTTTCCAACTCGAGAAAATTTATTATTATTATGTACGCTTCCTCGGTCTCGGTCCTCGGTCAAGCGGTAAGGCAAAGTGCGGCGTTAAGTTCCGCCACTGAACATGCCATATCTCTAGAATTCGGCGGAAAGTAGGGAACGGTGATGTCTTAATGGGAACAGGTTTTCTTAACACTAGGTTCCCAGGTCCCCTTTGCTCTGCTATGCTAATACCTATAGCATAGAGTTGAAAAAAACTGTAGGTACTGACGACCGCAATTTGCATGATTAAGACAAACTTCTCCAAAATGTTAAGCTGTGGGTATTTGGTTAAAAATTAAAACATATTTTTTGGCTTTACTATTTTTTTTATATAACATAAATTATGGACGTTAATTATTAATTTATTTATCTTGTATGAAGTAGGTGTAACTATAATTTAATGAATGTATTTTGCATAGTGTTAAGATTAAGTATAAATAATTAAAATCTGTTGCTAGCGTTATTACAAAAAATACATACATTTTGGTTAACCTTTCAATAACATTTTTTATAATTTTGTTAAGTTCTTTTTTTATTTTTCGAATAAAATTACTCAACCCTAGTAGATTTTAGAATATAATTAAATCTTTCTTACTTCACTATAACTTCACGCTTTATCCTGGAATCCTGGGTGGTCCAACTTCAGTATGTTTGTCTGTCTGTCTGCAATCTACTGGACTGGTAGGGATAAGTTTTAGTCTATATTATAATAAAAGCATAGAGTCTGCAGATACATATTTTTTGGATTTCCCTCTAGTATTCAATACAGATTCCTGTTTTTACATTTGATTACAGTTTGAGTTACATATATATAAGGATATGATATGAATTTCTTATTGTGAATCTTTTGATATGAATACGAGTGTTATTCCAAAAAAAATTGAATCGGGCGAAGCCGCGGGCGGGTTGCTAGTAGAAAATAAAAATGTTAAATACATTTACATATAACTGTCTTGGACTCTGATTAATAACAAAAAGCTGTTCTGTAGATGGTGATAAGGGAACGTGACAGCAAAGGTCAATAAATAAATTTCTATCTGCGGTGTAGTCGAAGAGCTCGTATTTGTCTATTTAACTTATTTAAGTATTTTTTTTATTATTACATTAAGCGATGATATGTTTTTTTTGTTCGTACTCGTGAGGTAAAATCGAGATCCTTATAGAATCATTTGGTTGTCCATCTGTCAAGACCATCTTTATCAAATATTCAAGTCTATGCTTTGTTCAAGGGCAATAACGAAGTAAGAACTTACTATAAAAATAAAGGAAAAATCCAGAAATGAAAAGTTATAAATATTTCATAGAAAATCATTCCAAGCTATTTGTAGTTAATTTCATACAAAATGTGAATTGATGCCCGCAAACCTACGTTTGTTAATTTCCGAATTCTGGAGGCATTGCGTGTTGTATGGCGGAACTCAACGCCGTATTTTGCCTCTAGACCAGAGATATATCATTTCCTTATGTGAGTATCGAACCCATAACCAGTTGCGTTTACAGTCACACATTGTACCTCTGCGCCACGGCGGTCTTGTCTGATGGAGTTGTTGAAGAGAAATTACCTTTATATGCTGATTGAGAAGATAGATAAAATATTATGTTTTCTCAAAGCTTTTGTTCATATTTCAGGGGATTTCAGTCTTTTCAACTTATTACCATTACTATCAATCGCGTTTTGACTGTGTTACTTCTTGACGTTATCATATTTGAATATAAAATTATTAGCGATAATATAGTAAATGTTCGAGGTATACAAGCTTCAAAAAACTTCAAAAAAAAATCCTGCCTCTTGTACTATAAACATTACTAATTTATAATTGAAATATACTAATGTTAAAACCGTGAAAAATATTCAAAGTAAAACTAACAAGTGACAATGCTAGTTGCCATCACGTTGGTTTGTTTCTGCATTTATCCATTAAATGAAGCTTACATTACCGAAGTAAACCAAAGTAATCATGAAATTTTAAAACAATGTGTTCGCAGCATTGTTAAAAATTACTTTTCAAATTATTCAGTTATTACTTATTTAGATTTATATTACGATAGCGACGAGATATATGAAGCTTTACATTCTCTTAAAAGCATAAATGTGATCCAAAGAGACAAAATAATAGGAGTGAACAAAATGGATGAAAGCTACTTGATAGCAAGTTCAAATACTAGCACCTTAATTAAAGTTTTTCCGTTAATTAAAAGAGAACCATCTTGGAACCCACACGCCCATTTTCTTCTGATAATTAAAAGTCTAGCAGAGAGGGAACTTAGAGAAGTATTTGACGTATTAATGAAGGCATATGTTCTAAATGTTTTAGTTTTAAATGGACATAGCAATCCTGACATATACACGTACAACCCTTATGAAAACTATGGTTGTGGAAGACGATACGATAGAATTATAGAGTATGGAAAATGTTTAAGTCCTAATACCGAAAATTTGTACCCGTTTAAGTTAGTTACAGGTCTTGAAAATTGTACGATCCGTGTTACCAGCCCTCATTGGCCACCATACTCTATAGATCCTAACAGGAGAAACAACTCTCATGTAGGAGTTGAAGAATTTATATTCAGACAAATGGGTATATTGGAACATTTTCAGGTGAAATTTCAATACAGTGATGATGCCGAAATATTTACAATGATAAGCAATGATATGGCGGCGGTGGGACCGATGTACCTAATACAGAGTGACGTGACAGACGCCGTGTTGGGCGGGATGATTCTTACACATACAAGAGCACATGCCTTTAGTTACGTTTACGGACATCTGTCATATACAGATGAAATACGATATCAAGTGCAAAAAGCACAGCCTGTCCCAAGCTGGAAGTATATGTATTTGGAATTCAGTATTCTCATTTGGATAGTATTTTTGCTGACATTTATCACATTTTTCTTCATTTTCATCACACTAGTTAAACCTGGTGATAAAATAAAGGTTATTTTTGTAATGTTTCGATATTTGCTCCTAAACGGTGTAAGAATAAAGGGGACTTACTTTACAAAATATTTCTTTCTAATATGGATTATGTTCGCCTTTCTCATAAATATTTACTACGTGTCAAGTTTTGTGAGTATAGCTACAGACCAGCCGGTTAGTTACCAGATATCAAATGAGGGAGACATATCTGATTACAATTTAAAACCCTGCGTCAGCGATCTCATGAGGAACTATTTACTTTCAGTAGAAAATATGACACTTGGAAAAAATGTAGGAGAAAATTGTAATGGCTTATTAGACAGTATTCAAACAGTTAGTACTTCAAGCAATATTTACACAGTCGTCTTATACTCTATTTATATGTACAGAAGGAATCAATTTTATAATCGGTTTGGAAATCCCACGACGTACTCATTTCCAAAACCTGTGAGCAAAATAGTCTATGCTATTTATTTGTACAAAGGTTTCCCTTTGGTAGAAAAACTCACAAAACATGCTGTACGGCTCAGAGAGACTGGATTGATAGAGTATCATTTAAAAGATTTACATCGCCAAAATGAGAACAAATATATGTTTGCTAGGGAGACAAGGAAGAATCATGTTATATTTCCATGGCAAATTTTAACCGTGGGATACGTGATATGTACCATAGTTTTTCTATTAGAAATTATTATTTCGAAAAAGTTATATTTAAGAAAACTGATTTTGCCATCACAAAGAAATGTAATAACGTAAACAAGGTGCACAATTACATATTATATTATTCTTTTGATATTTGATTGTGATATTTTATTATTCTTTTCGGAAGGAATTTACTGTTGTGGTTTTCATAATATTATTTGCTTTGAAATCTTACTGTAATATTTTTTTTTCTACTTCGTTATTGGGCTGTTTATGTATGTATTTCTTGTGATTTATGTTTTTCCGACTTTTTTCTGTGACTCGTTTTTATTTTTGTAAAAATAAAACTATTTTTAGTAAAATTATACAGATTTTACAAACGTACTATCTACTATTATTCGAAATATTGTGTTATCACGCAAAATGACAATTATTTATTACTAAACCAACAAACCGTTGTCTCTCAAACTACAGAAGTCACGAGTGTTTTATTTCAATCGTGTTCAAAGGTCAAGCATCACACGTGTCAACCTGGCAAAGTAGTTCCGATCGCCGACAATGTGGGTCGCTTTGATTTTAATTTCTCTTTACTCTCCTACATATGAATTTAAAGATTTTCCGAATCATAATCATAGTTTAGAAAAATGTTTATGTCACATAATCAAAGAATATTTTTCCTATTATTCTTTATTAACTTATGTGGATTTTCAATATGAAAATGAAGATATTGTCAAAATTGTTCATTCTATAACTGCCGTACCCCTTTTGGCAAAAACAAATCGTCTAAGTAAGAGTTCATTGGACGAGAGCTACCTCATAGTGGCTGAGAATGCGACCAATTTTTACCATATTATATCTTTTCTAGTAAAAGAACCTTCTTGGAATCCAAATGGACGTTTTTTAATACTAGTTGGTAACATAAAAGGCTGTATGAGAAAGATTTTTGATGTACTTTTGGAACATCATATTGTTGATGTTTTATTACTATCTGATTTTATCAATCCTGATTTATATACTTACAATCCATTTGAAAACTACGGCTGCGGACGTCGATACGACAGAATAATGGAATTCGGAAAATGTATACAAGCTGAAAACTTAAATTTATATCCTAAAAAGCTTTTGACGGCTCTAGAAAACTGTGTAATGCAAATCGTAAGCCCACACTGGCCGCCTTACACTATTAACCCTTTAAAAATTGCTAAAACTCAAATGGGAATCGAAGAGTACATACTGCGAGAGATAAGTATTTTGGAGAAATTTTCCATTAATTTCACTTTTACGGATGATGCCGAAACATTTACTATGATAAAAAACGATATGTCCGCCGTTGGTCCTTTGTATTCATTACAAGAAGGCAAAGCTGATATAATACTGGGTGGAATGATCCTTACTCATCCACGAGCCAAAGCATTTAATTATATTTATGGGCATTTATCTTTCGTAGAAGACATACGTTTCCAAGTTCAAAAGTCTTCAGCTGTTTCGTCATGGAAAAATATGTATTTAGAATTCCATTCTATAGTTTGGACATTATTTATTTTAACATTTGCAACCTTTTTCATATTCTTCATAATATTAGTCAAACCGAAAGACAAGGGGCAGATTATCCTGAAAATGTTTGCTTATCTGTTCCTTAACGGAAGAAAGATAGGAGGAAATTATTTTACAAAATTCCTTTTCATTATATGGATTTGGTTCGCGTACCTTATTAATACGTACTATCAATCAAGTTTAGTAAGTCTCATTACGAATCCTTCATTGAATTACCAAGTTTCAGATGAGAAAGACATTGAAAATTTTAATTTAAAGCCTTGCGTCAGTACTGGTATAAGAAAATATTTGCTATCAGAAGAAAATATTTCACTTGAAACACCGGACAGAGATGGATGCGAGACTATGTTGGAAAGTATTAAAGCAGTGAGCGAAAGCAACGATATTTACACCGTCGTTTTACACTCTGTTTATAAATATAACGAATATAAATTCTTCGACGATTGGGGTGATCCTTTAGTGTACACATTTAAGCAACCCCTGAGTAAAGTAGTATACGCGATATACGTTAATAAAGGCTTTCCAATGCTAGAAAGGCTCAGGTTACAAGCGCTTAGATTAAGAGAAAACGGTTTGATATGCCATTATACTCGGAACATACATTGGCAAAATAATAGAAATTATCACTTTTTTGAGAAAACCAGGAAATTCTATATCATTGTACCGTGGTACATTTTGGCTGGAGGATACGGTCTCTCTATTGCTGTCTTCTTTTTAGAAATTTTGATAAAGAAACATTCATCTAAGATGCACAATTTGCTGATAAATTGTCATACTTCAATATAAATCGCTATTAAAATAAATAAGTAATATTACTAAAATAAAAAATAATATTATTATACTTTAGTAATATTTAATAAATATTACTAAAATATTATATATGTGATTGCACTATTTCTAGTAGTATTCGAAATTATAGGTTATATAAATGAAGTAAATGTTAGTGTCTTAGCATAGCCTATCAGGTTTATACAGCTAATACATAAGTTTTACTGAGTAATTATCTAAATAATATACAATTATGTTAAATGTGAAATAAATCTTGAAGAAATTAATATATTGCTTTTTTTAATGTTTTTTAATTATATTTTACGTATTTAGGCTGTTGTGGCCTAACGCGACGGTTGTGGGTTTCATCCCCAAACGAGAAAATTAAATATTTATTTACATATATAGGGGAATTGTGCTTAAGATAACATACTTTTTGTTTCAAGACAAATATTTCAAATAAATAAAGTCATCTGAGAACAGTATATTGCGTATACTATTATATATTTCATAATCTACGAAATTATTTTAGTTTCAGAACAATCATCTTTCAAACATCATAAAAACAAACAAAAATCGCACTTAGGTCGACCAGTGTAAGACGACATATCTACAGGGTAAAATGACATACTTAGTATGTGGCATAAAAACGCCATCATTATTGGTCGAGCATAGTTCACAAATAAATAGTTTCTTCTTTGCTGGGGGGCTTTTAAACAGTATTAAGGCCAGATTCATACATGTTGCAAATTTTGTGAGGTTGGATTCCGTTAGGAGTCACTTCCTTTTCCAAAAGGGAAATAAGCTTCGTCACTTGGGGCTATTGAATCCCCTTGCTCTAGCAGCCTTATCCATGTCTTCTTGTGCCCAATATATATTCGTTTGTAATTTCCAGGCATTTTGTAGGTAAAGCAAAAAAAATACATCGATTCTATTTATAATGGTAAGATAGTATGCCATCTTATACTCACGTTTTGTATGTCATCTTACCCAATAGATATATGAATTTAATTTTAACCGTTGTGACAAAAGTTTATAGGCTAGGATGCGCATTTAGCGTTAGTTGTGTCATATAATAATCCTATTTTTTTACATTTATAATTAGTTCAAATAGAAAATCTTTATTTTACATGTCTTTTCACCATCAAGCAAAAGCGAAAGAAAAATTTGTTGCAATTGAAAATAACGAAAACATGAATTACTTGCCCATCTGCATTAACTTTCAGCCATACTGAATTTCGCATTTTCTCACTTAGCGCTAATAGTTTCATCAATATTGGTAATGTGTCATCTAATCATAGTATGCCATCTTGAGCACAATTCCCCTAATTTCATTTCTTCGCTCTGGTGTCGAGGCAAAACGCTGCGTTGAGTTCTGCCACTCACCACGCAATGCCCCAAGAAATCGAAAGTGGGTAACGGAGTGTCTTAACTCCAAGTTCGATTCCCACTCGAGGAAATGAGTGAAGGAAGCGTTGAGTTCCGCCACTCAACACACAATGTCTCCGGAATTCGGTGGAAAGTGGGGAGCGGAGTGTCGTAACGCTACCTACCGCTGCCTACCCTGCTACGTGCAGGCGTGTAGCTGATAAAACAAAGTGTATTTAAATAGTACCTAATTGAAATGCAAACAATGCTAGGACTAACGTCATCGGCCTCGGTGGAAATTAGATTCTCTAATCTAGCCTAGATCTTGTGCACTCCGTGATCTAGGGTTTTCACTAATGAGCAGGTAAATATGTATGTGGGTACTATTACTAATATCATAACCGGTGAAGTGAATAATGTATACAAACAGCCGTTACGTTATATTTTATTATATGAAAGACAGTCCGCTACCCACGCGCCGCTAAATTTAACGCTGTGAACCGCATATAAAAGGGTAGGCAGAGAGTTCCTAGTGTTAAGACACTCCTTTCCTCACCTTCCGGCTGATTCTGGAGGCATTGAGTGTAGTCGAGCTGAGCTAAACGCCACGGTTTGCCTCGACACCAAAGCGAAGGAAATAAAAATAAATATTTCATTTCTTCGAGCGGGGATCGAACCCATAACCAGTCGTGTTTACAGTCACACTCTCTGCCCCTGTGCCACGACTGGCCTGACGAAATGCTTAAGTTGATGTAATGTAGCCTATAGCCTTGTCAACTATTTTTTTTTCAATTCGAACCAGTACGTCCTAAGATTAATGTCTTCAAACAAGCACACTATTCAACTTTACAGACTTTTGTAAGCTTGCTAAGCTTATTTATACATTTTGTTGACATTTACTTAAACAATACCCGCTTACTTATAATTTTTTATTTGTTGATTAAAAACCAGCAAAAAGTGTAAATAAAACAAAAAATATTGATAAACCATTTAATAAAAAATATAGAAACTTCATACATACTAAAACCATTACTAACCATAGCTTTATTGGACCATCAAATTAATTAGTTTACAACTAAGTACTTACTTTCTTATAAACACCAGGTTCCCTAGAAATTACTATATAATTTTACAGTACGGTCGACAAGTCGTGGCCGACTTACAGTTACTTTTTCAGAATATTCCCTCATTATAAACTCGAAAAGAAAATAATGAAAAGTAGGAAAAAATTTAATCTCCGCAGCCATCTATAGTTAACTTCAGGACGGACCACGGCTCTTCGGCCGTACTATATTTAAAATTTTATACAAAACGATTGTCAAGCACGCTCAAAAAAAAACTTAAATAAAACTATTTTTAGAGAATACAATAGTATAAAATTGTATTATTTATGACATTTTTAATAGTTATATTTATATTGCGCTATTTTTATTAAGAAAAACATTACATAATAAAACATATAAACATTTTCATATAAATCAACTTTATGACGGACAGCATTTAAACAACAAAGTATTTTTATTTAAATTTATTCATTTTAACGCAATAAAATATTAATTGCGGTAATAAAAAATATAAATATTCATATAGGTATACGCGTAGGTTATAATTTTTTTTCTCCAAATCCCTTTGAAGTAGTGAAATTATGTTGCCATATAACTTGTAATAGAATTGTTTCAAATATTATTAATTAACTTTCCACATACATAATAACATTTGTATCGATAAAATAACAGCAGAGATAGTGTCAAGACACTGTTCTCTCCTCTTTTTATTTCAACAAAAATGCGTTATCATTAATGGCTTATTATTAATTTTCATTTTAAGTATTATAGGAGTGACGTAAGCTGCAGGTTTTGGGGATGGTTTCACAGTTATTATCACCTTCACACAGTTAATTATCACCCTCATGTTTGTTTCTAAGATGAGAAAAACTATCAGCTTTTTGTATAGATTCTTAATAGTAAATAATGCTTACAGAATCGTTTAAATTATT
>DWNA01001294.1:0-15363 GCA_018249835.1 Heliconius besckei | reverse complement strand
AAATAAAACAAACTTTCTCAATTTTGACCAGATCCGATAATGGGAACCTAACCAAATTTTCACCAAACTATCCTTGAAGTGTATCCTTTCAAATAAAAAAAGAATCATCGAAATCAGTTAACGCAAATTGAGTTATTCGTCTATTTGTCGCGCACATACCTAATGCAAATTTAAGACTTATGTGATTTTCTCATAGATACCATTGTCAGACATGGACCAAAAAAAAAATGGGACCACACGGGAAGCACTCACTACCTTTCAAATAAAAAAAATATATGAAAATCGGTTCACCCAAACATAAAAAAAAAATACAGTCGAATTGATTACCTCCTTTTCTTACAGAAGTTGGTTAAAAATCATTTTATACTTTACTTATTAGGCTTTTAAATTCAAATAAAATATAAAATAACATATATATACTTATTTAATATTGTGTGTTGGTGGTTGTTTGTTGTATTTTGCTCTTTTATAGAATAACTTATTTTGTTCCGACTCTAGAGTGTTATTCGGACTTTCATGGTGCTGCTTCTCTCATTACTTGGCTATCCTACCTGTGTGATTGACCCAGATTTCGGTTTAAGAACTGCTACGTACGATATTTAGCCATAACGATGAAGAAAGTGCCGAAATATCCACGTTCTAACTAACATGGATATTATTTTAATTTGTGTGAGCTGGCATTCAGCAAAATAAAAAACTAGGGCCAGTTTTTATTGACGGTAACTTAAATGCTACGAAATTCGTAATATGTGTTAGCGTTGTGTATTTATTATAATGTAAAGTTATTTTTATTAGTATTTTGTTGTTAAACATTATTAGAATTATTGTACCATAATTCTAATAAATTAAATTTAACAATAATAATAATAATAAAATTTAAATAATATTTTGTGAACATGTTATGAAGAAAGTTGCTGATTTGACTTATAATATAAAAGGCATGGAATTGGCAGTCGGCATTAGCCCTGTAGGGGGCGCCCTTGCGTCGTCGGCACACCCACAGGCAGCCACACAGTGCCTGCATATTTTCAGGGACAGAGTACCCTCTTCCCTACCCACCCGGTGTTGCTGCAAAGACCAATAGGGCTAACAGCATTAACCTCAAAACCGAAAAAAAAACCAGTCGGCATTCATTTCTTGTCTGTGCCTCGACAAATACACTTACTTTACGGCAAAGTGGTATCAGTTTATAAAGTGTTGGAACCGAAGGGTTGTTTTTATAAAACAATAATTTTATTTTTTATTTTATTTGAATAAATCACTTTTTCATTTTTGGAAAAAAAAATATATTGTATTAGGCTTTTGTAGAGTAGTTAAAACTGTGGTTTCATTGAATGTGGTGCTGACACTTCCACCCTGTAGAGACACTCACTTAGCGAATTGAAACTATTTAGGGACTTAATATAAAGTAACATAAAATATATCAATCAAAGACACTCGATTATAAAATCCATATAAAACTCACTTTTATATGTATCAACGAGAGCTTGCATCTTCCCATCGGTGCGGGCTAGCAGCTTCTTATCCGCTAGCGGTCTCTCGTGCAGCAACCTGACACATCTTAGGGCAGCCTCCGGACCGGCGAACTCACAGAAGCCAAACGTGCTAACCCTCTTCCAGCTGACGACGGGCCCGCACGCGCCCAGCACCGCACGGATCATGGCGTCAGGAGCTCGACTTGATATATTACCTGGAATACACAGTTAACATTTTATGTTTATTTATATAAAAGGACATGTTCCCACTGACTAAGGTAGAAATGTAAAATTTAGACATGTTTATTTTCGTAATCTGGATTTAAAAAATTTTTTTTTTAGATTGCACCAATTTTTCTAAAATTTTAAATTTAGACAATAAAAAATATTTCATCGAACATGTTTTTTCATTGATTAAATTGTGTAAGACATTATTTACCTATAAACACAGTAACTGGTGTTCCATCGGTGTCTTTAGCACCATTAGCAGGCCGAGACTGAGGCCTCTGAGCAGCCTTCCCTGCCGCATTCTGTGCTGGAGCTGGCAGGAGGGCGGAGCGTCCGCTTGCCACTGCGCCGCCACCGTATGCACCCACCATTACCTGAAATGACAAATATTTACATAAGAGAAAATAATTTGTATTATTACACACTAAAATATTGGTATCCTAATTAATATATATATATTTTTATTTCTATGCAAATTAAATTCAAATTCAAATATTTTCTATTAAAGACCGTGACATTTGCTGGTTGAAGATAAAAGCTTTAAAATTCATATAAGCAAGATAATTCTTAAAAACCTAACCTAGCGTTTACAACGACTTTAAATCCAAGTATGATGTAGTGAGATAGGTTAAACGTTAGGTGTTGACAGTAAGCAGTGTTACATACGTGTGTCGCCATGGGCATGGTGACCACCCCCGGCGGCATCCCGTACGGCACGAGAGGCGGTCGAGGCGGAAACGACATCGCACCCCGGACCTCGCTCGCGAACAATCACAAACTCATCAACTCAGCACTGTTAAGAAACGCAAACGACATACACGTACACAGATAACTGCCAGTTTTTAACCTCATATATACAATCAACGGCAGCCTTCGCTCAGTCAAATGTTCAATTTGTTATTTTAATTTTGGATAGGTAAGTAAGTAATATATTTAGCTAATAAAATAACGCTTCAGTCGCACCGACATCGACATTACAAATCAAATCGGCCATATTTTCATGCCACAGAGTATCACAAGCCCTGCCCAAGTGCTCACAGCCCAGTGTTGCCAACCTCAGGAAAGCAAAAAACAGCATATGGAAATTTAAAAAACAGTAGAAAACAGTAAAATACAAGAATTCAATAAAAATACAAATACAAATACTCTTATATTTATAAAGAACATAAAGTTAGAATGCTAATATCTAACCAAAATATTATAAATTTTATGAAAATAATTATGTTTATGAACCATTTCAATGTCGAGGCTTTCAACGTTCTCTCTTTATGGTATTGTGGACCAACAATTATGAAATTTGACTAAAAGTGAAAATTTACAATACAAACCAAGGTATGAAATGAGTGCAAACACATACATATTTGTCAACTTTAATAAGTAAAGTTCCTGTTGACCTACAATCATAATGATTTTTATGCATTTCAAAACACAACAAATATAAGGACTAAAACAGAAAACAGCGATACAAGGCAAAAATCAGTCAACTGTTAAAACAGTAGAGTTGGCAGCACTGTCACAGCCTCACAGAGTCACAATTTGTGATATAGTCTGGCAAATATGTTATTGATAATGGAAGCACGCGCGGCAAATTGCGCAGAGAACGTTCGATCAGTGTTACCCTGTTATGTTGTTTTACCCCACGCTTAGCAAATCACATTTACCTATACGATAATTAAAATATCTGATCATGTTTATGTTGTAGTAAATTATACAAAACGAATATAATGTATATATGTATATACTATATACACACTTATGTACAACATAAACATTCAGTATGCATAATATAAGCTTATATACTATGCAATATGGGTAAAGAAATATCTGGCAATATTTAAACTTCTTAAAGATTATATATATAAAAATAATTTTGGGTAAATTATTTCAATAAATTTTGAGGTACAAAAAATGAGAGTGCGATATCCCTTTGCCATACACGTTACAGTGCGTTAGTGAGCGCTACGTCGTTACAGGATATTCGCACGCAGCCATCTTTATAGGTACAATCGAACTCACACTATATTATTTAAACAAGAATATAATTAATTGTAAACAAAAATGCCTTTTACCGTTTTAATTGTTTGCTTTATTATTTGTCAATTTTTATTTTTTACTTTTTTTATTGAAATTGGATTGAGAAGATTTGTATGTGGCCCCATTATAATAATTTAAATTCAGTTTTTTATTTAATTTTTCAATTTGGTTATCCATAACTTGATTTTGCATGTTGCTTAAGCTAACACACTAATTATTATAATGTAAGAAACTATTGGAAATATTAAATAAAGTGGGAAAGGTAATGAATTGAAACAAGGCTTCAAATAATTATTAGACAACCAAAGGGAATTATCTAGCAGTCTAATAACAATATCTGGTTGTAAAGCATTTCATCGGGCAGTGTGACGTACGCGATCCTTTTCTTTCGGTCGCCGTTTGCAGGCCATAAAGATGCCAGCCAGTAATTAGAGTCGTTCTTATATAACCTCTATGGTCATTATTTGTAATTATTTCTAACAATAATATTACTAGAACTTACTACTAATAAATATGCTCTAATACGCCATTCCGTATATATAATAATAATAATAAATAATAAATGCTTTATTCAGTAATTAAATGTTACATATACACTCTAATTTAATATGGAAAAAAACAAGACAACAATTTAGTAGAGGTGAGCGATGGCAGCCGTACTAGTGTAAACTGTGTCACAGCTGCCAGCATCTTTGCCCCTAAGACACTATTTCGATGATAAAAGTGAGAATACTTATCAATTACATATTATTATAAAGCGATATAACAAAAGGTTTAAATTAATTATTGAAAAAGAAGAAAAGAAAAACAATTAGATGGTGCTATCATATGATATTATATTCATATTTCATAGTAATGAACTGATAGCGTTGCGCTCGACTGTACCGTAGTGTAGTCACACCCCGCACCGATTCCCCGCGAGCCGTTACGGGGAATCGGTGCGGGGTGAGCGGGTGTCTATGTGCAGACATTGCGCGTGCTTCCCATTATCAATAACATGTTTGCCAGACTATACTCCACAGCCTGTACAAATAAGGATGCACAAAATTTAAAATTATTTGTGCCACTGTACTATACCTTATATATTAATAATCTTCAATTTGTACTGAAGGATAGTAAAATATAAAATAGATATTTATAAAGCAAGCAAGCAAGATCCTGCTTTATATATCAAAACAGCGCCTGAAGTATTTTCTAGATAGACAAATTACAGAAGAACAAGAACAAGCAGGATTTGTAAAGAGAAAAGGCAGTCATGAGCAGCTGCTGAATGTCCGAATTGACTACAATAAAGCATTTGACACCGTGCAATAGCTAAATTATCATAATATCTCATACGGTTGATTGAAAACTTGTGCACCGCCAACTTCTTGGTCTCACGATCAACCGAAGCAAGACCAAGCTTATGAAAGTAGATCGCGCCGACCATCTGTCAGGGCATAAATTTCGTCGACAACTTTATATACTTGACTTCAAAGATATGCATCAATGGCAGCTGCATCCCGGAAATTAAGTGACGCATAAGTATGGCCAAGGATTCCTTGACACGTCTTCACAAAATCTGGCAAAATCATGGAATTTTCATGAACACTAAAGTGCGACTTATGCGAGCCCTTGTATTTCCTATATCTAGTCATGGAGCTGAAACTTGGACCATCAAAAGTAGAGAGAAGCAACGCATTGATGCCTTTGAAATATGGTGCTGGAGACGCATGTTACGAATACCTTGGACTGCGAAACGCATAAATGACTCCATACTCGCTGAGCTAAAAATAAAGACGCAATTCTCTTCAATAATTGAGCAACGGTTTATTCGCTATTTTGGCCATATAATGAGAAAAGGTGGGGAAAATTTGGAACGGTTAGTCGTTGTGCGGAATACTGAAGACAATAGATCACATGGCCGATACCCAGCGCGATGGACCGACCAACTGAAGAGCGGGAATCTCCCACACAAATTCCACGAGGTGGTGAGGTGCGCAATAGATGTCGCTCGTATGTCGACCTCCAACCAGGATCATCAGTCATAATGACCAATAAAGTCCATTAGAACGCGCGTCGCCACGCGTTCATCTGAACTTAAAGACCATTATAGTTGACAATCTTAAAATAGCAGTTTAACAGCGAAAGCATTAATTTTGTACCCAGAAATATACTAAGTTTGTAAATTTTTAATCTGTGTATGCGTATAAATTTACATTTATTTTCAATTTATGTTCCCATCACTTCAATTTCGTAATTGCAGTCCCACGAGACGTACCCGATAGGTTTTGATTACTCTGCAATTTTTATACTAAATGCGGAAAATGCTTAAATTTTTACGTTCCAAGGGATTGCTGTCATGGGTTAGGTAGCTGTACTTTGTTAATAATTTCAGCTTGATAATTTTACGCAATCTTGAGACATCTTTAATCACTAAAGTGATATGTGGAATAAATTATTATTTATAAAAAAATCATTTAACAATATTATTAAAATTTATTTTTGTACAAAATATTTTATATTGTCATTACATTATTTAACTAATAATCAATAGGTACTAAAAATTTTAATATTACTACACTTATAATTTCTACATAGCAGGGAGTTACAAGAAACATATTAAACAATTTCACAACTTGACTGCGAGAGCACAATCAACACAATTGTAAAAAATAAAGGTAAAATTATTCATTCGATTTAAAGTGATATGTTCTTTGCACATTTTTTAAAAGCATATTTATTACGATACAATTACAGATTGTGACTAGAATAAATGAACATATATTAAATAACATATAGGACACAGCTACATAGTGTATATGTTGTCCATACTTCAACAAATGTACTTTCATATGTTTCACATGCACTTTTGTAATGTACAAACTCGACAAGGCAATATATCACAGAAGCTTAATTTGTATTTTACAATTATATAGGTACTCTAGACACTAAGTCTCTCTTATTTAATATTCTCTAAGGAATAAAAACACTATATTTAAGGTAAATAACAATTTGGTAGTTGTCATTACCAACATTTTTTGTATCCATGTTGTATAATATCACATAAACTTTTTAACTCATCCAGCCTTCATCACTAGTCACATTTTTAACGTGCCTGGTGTGAAGTAATTTTGCAATTTTACAGTTATTTACAGCAATTCTAAAATTATGTTGGTTTTTGAAATTAAAACCACAAAATATTATACATTGTAGACCCTACTTGCCCGCGAAAAGCGTGATGTAATATATGGATGACCCTTTAGCATTTTTTCTTGTCATCGTCACCGTCCGGCGCGGCGTCAGTAGCGTCAGATTTGTCATCAAGCTGTTGCACGCGTCGTCGGCCCAGCAGACGCGCGCAAACGTACCCGCACGCCGAGCCCAGCAACAGTGCCGCCGCGCCCGCCTTGGCACCCAGCACTAGCCCCGCCGGCCCGCCCAGCATCGCGCCTACCAGGGCGCCGCCCGCGCCGTACGCGCCTGCACGCAACCGTTCTGCCGCCACCAGGTGCTCCCGCGCCGCCACCACCTGCTCGCCCGCCACGTCCACGTCGGAGGCCACGCGCGTCACGTGCTCGCGGTGCGCCAGCGCGGCCGCCTGCACGTGCTGCCACGCGTCGTGCAGGGCGCGCAGCTCGGCCTGCAGCGCCGCCCAACCGCGCAGCGCCGCCTCGCGCTCTGCCAGCGCCAACGCGCGCGCGTCCACCTGCAGCTGCACCAGCTCTCCGCCGGCCTCGCCCACCACGCCCACCGACTCCATGGAAGTCACGCTGCCCGCCGCCTGCTCCTCCCCAGCCCCCGTCACTACCGTCGTTGGCACACTGATGGGCGACGAATCTGTGACAAAGGTTTTAAAGAATTAGCTTAAATTATAGTGAGTCACCCCAACATATCTATATATATAAAAT
The DNA here is from genome assembly GCA_018249835.1 of Heliconius besckei. NCBI lineage: Eukaryota > Metazoa > Arthropoda > Insecta > Lepidoptera > Nymphalidae > Heliconius > Heliconius besckei. The sequence continues at coordinate 7,736 of DWNA01001294.1, read as the reverse complement.
CGAAAGGTCACTCACTCATCATGAAATCTCAAAAACTACAAGTGCTAGGAATCTCAAATTTTGCATAGAAGTTACTTATAGGACGTAGGTGCTCGCTAAGACGGGAATTTGCAATATTCGACTTCTAAGGGGTTGTTTTTGGGGTTGAAAGTTTGTATGAAACTTCGAGTCTCAAATTTTGTATGGACGTCACTTGTAGGACGTAGGTACTCATGGAGACAGAAATTAATAATAACGTAGTTCACGCAGGCGAAGCCGCGGGCGGGCCGCTAGTTACAATATATGACCATAAATTATCTTTTCGTGTTTTTGCCACGAATAAGTTTAAGTTTACAACAATGCCACATTATCAAAGTCCGACAAGCCCATGCATCATCTTGTTCAAATTCAACAAATACTAACTGGATACAACTAACTGGAGTACACAGTAGCTAAACGTGCCAATAAAAGAGCTGTAGCCAGAGCCCGCAGTGAAAGTTTGTCACCATTGTATGATAAACTTGAAACTGTGGAGGGGCAGAAGCTCATTTACAAACTGGCACGTTCCCGGGATAAAGTGACGCAAGATATCGCAAAATGCTGAATACACAGCACCCATGCAGTCTTCATCACAACCCACCGCCTAACCTCGGACTTATTACCCCAATAACCCTTGATGAAACTCGTAATTGCCTTCGACGCATGAAGAACGGAACGCGGTGGGACCTGACGATATCCCGATCGAAGCGTGGAAATCGTTGGGCTCTCTTGGTGTGCTCGTGCTTACCGACCTTTATAACCATATCTTGAACACTGGTAAGATGCCGCAGCAGTGGCGACTTAGCTTTATTACCCCTATTTACAAGGGAAGGAGCCGTGTTCAAGATTGCGGTAGTTATAGGGGCAATAAGCTTATGAGTCATACCATGAAGCTCTTCGAGCGCATGATCGACCTCAGGCTCCGCCGAGAGTGTACTGTCTCTCGAGTCGCAATATGGGTTTCAGCCAGGATCGGGCGCCATGGACGCCATTTTCGCCTTCAGAACTTTGATGGCCTTTTTAGGTCTACATAAGGCCTTTGACTGCGTGCCTCGTCAGTGTATCTGGTGGGCATTGCATTCCAAAGGGATCCCTGAGGCCTATATTGAGATTATTAGAGACATGTACCACGATTCCTCTTCTATGGTTAGGACTGCTGTTGGCGACACTAGACCCTTCCCGATTACAGTGGGGGTTCACCAGGGCTTAAACTAAATGAGTCGAAGATCTAGTACATGGCCTGCGGGAGCCCGTACTCGAGCACGCCTTATAGATTCTGAGCCAGCTGTTAAGTCGGAAAAGTTCAGGTACCTTGGAACCGTTATGCACGAGTCTGGAGGCATCGATCACGATGTCCAAGGCCGGATAAGCGCTGCATGGTCCAAATGGCGGGAGGTCACTGGTGTGGTCTTGCGACCGCAGAATACCGTCCAAGCTCGAAGGGGCTGATATACAAGAGCATCGTCCAACCGGTTCTTTTATACGGCAGCGAATGTTGGCCGGCACTATCTTGGCACACTCAGGAGCTTCACGTCACGGAAATGAAGATGCTGAGGTGGATGTGCGGCGTAACGCGGTCTGACCGCATACGCAACACATTTATTCGAGTTAGTCTTGGGGTCCGTGACGTAGCGGATAAGCTCCAAGAGCGTCGTCTGAGATGGTTTGGCCATGTTACGCGCCGGCCTAAGAACTATGTCGGATGCAAGTGTCTTGCTATATCAGTTCCTGGAGTGAGACCTCCTGGATGCCCAAGGAAGCACTGGCTGGATGTCGTGATGCAGGACATGAGAGCCAATGGTCTAACCAACGAGGAAGCAAAAGACCGTGCAAAGTGGAGTAGGTTGAGTAGGAGGGCAGACCCTGGCAATAGCCGGGATTAATGCCAGGAGGAAGAAAGGATACATAAATGAATACATACATACATACATACACACATACATAAATATATAAATAAATACATAATACTTTGCTTATAAAATAATCTTATTTTTTTTTTGAACACAGAAACTAGAACATGAAATAAATACAAAAAATACAATCGAAACCTAGGTACTTATAGCGTTAAATAGTAATCTTTCAGCCTCTTTTTAAATGCTTGTATAGTCATAGCTTATTTTACTGTTATAGGTAAGGAATTCCACAAGCGGACAGATTTGATAGTGAAGGAATTGGTATAGAAGGAAGAAGAATAACGAGGAAATTCAAGGGTTAAACGAGACTTAGAGCGGAGTGGTAAATTATGTGATTCACATAAAAACTACATACATACATACTTTTTGAATTATACATAACATCATTTTTGAAAAGAGTCACCCAAAACGGCATTGAATAAGTAAATTTCAATTAATATTAATACAAAATTATAATTTTTGTTAATTACCTCTTTTAACTTATACCTATTGCCAGGTGCGTTAGCAATATCCATATTCTCATTTTCAGCTTCGATATTACTATGTACAGTTGTTTCATTATTAGCATTTTCAATTTGCCTTAAAAATGTCATTAGATGAATCCTAATATTTTTGGCAAAATCCACGCCCAATTCATTAGATGAAGGTGTATTTATATTATTCTTTAGTGGTGTACTTCTTAATGGATTTACTGGAGACGACATTTGTAAAATAATATTAATTTCCGTTAAAGCTCCGGTTAAACTTTCAATCAATTTGACTTGAGATTGAAAGTTCAATAACTGGATAGTTTCACGAAAAGCTGGTGTGTTTGTTATATTTTGTAGGGAACATCTAGCGTACATTTCTCGTACCTGTAAAGAAATATTAACATTATACGGAATTAAATTTATTGAGAAAATGTATAAAGATGCTGCCTGCATGTTTAAAATATAAATGCATAGTTAACTTACTGTTTTGCCCAATATATTTTTCGGTAAATCCTTAACAAAGGCAGCTAATAACCGTATACACATATGAAAACTATGTATATAATCGTGAAGCTTATACATTTCTTTAGCAAGTACTTCTCTAAAGAAATTATCATTTTCAAATAACCCAATTTTCGTTTCACAATCCTGAACTTCTAAAAAAGGTCTGAATGATAAAAGCTGCCTTATAGTTTCTAAGTCATCTGAAGTAAGATTTTGTATGGCGTCCTCGATTTTATCTCGAGGACAACACAACGACTTTGTGTTATCACCATAGAAATGATCTATCATACAGTACTGAAAACAAATTAAATTATTATTTTTTTGTCTCGCATATAGCAGGGTAGACAAGAGTGAACGGTCGACAAATTCTTGTCCTCCACTTTCACGATATTTCATGTTGAGTGACGGAACTAAGTGCTCGTGGTAAAGAAATAATCATTTCCTCGAATGGTAATCAAACCCACAACCGTCGTCGACGTACAGTCGCGCACTTGTTACAGGCCGATTTTTTTTTCGATCGATCGTTTCGATCCCCAATCAAGGAAGTGAAGTATTTATTCACCATTTATTTCTATTTTTTCGCTCTGGTGTCTAGGCAAAGCGCGGCGTTGAGTTCTGCCACTCAACAAGCAATGAACACAGCAGTACTACCAGTTACTAAATGTTTATTTTATATTTAGGTAATCACAGAAAGAAGATAAAATGGTTCAAAATAAATCTATGTCATCACATATACAATCAGACACATCATATAAACACTGAAAAATTTACTATAATTACGTTAACTAAAATATTCACTTAATTATATCACCCCAATTATAATTACCTTAATACTTTGTATTAGTCCTGTAACAGAGAAATCGTAAAACAGAAATACATCTGTCAACAATTCAAAAGCTTTACCGGACAAATGGAATGGAGTTATTGGACTTAAAAAAATGTTCTCTATAACCTGGAAATTAAATATAAACATCATCATTAGTCTTTTTTTAGCTTCACGCTATATTTCATAGATACCCAATGGGGTGTATGATAATCTCTTTTGTATCTATATGCATGCATTGGATATTTCCAACGCATGCATCTAGATACAAAAATGATTATTATCTCGGTAGAAATACAGTAAAAGTAAGTTCTTTTTAACTTATTATAATTGTTTGTAAACTATAAATCACATAAAACTTACTTGATTCATATAAACATGTGATGGGTGCGAATGGAAAACTTTAATAAGAAGCTTTGAAGATACATGATAAGGAAACGACTTGTGAAGTGCTGATACTGATGTCGCCACACCGAATATTAATACTATCGGTAAAGATTTTGCATATGAACTGTAACAATATATTTAATTATTTTAGTTTTTGTATTTGTTCTCTATTCTGTATATAGCAGGATAAGCAAAAACAAGCTAATGTCAAGATACTTTGTTCTCTGCTTTCAGCCGGAAGTAAAGGACATTGGATATTAATTTATTTCTTAGACTCTTTTTTTCTATTGGTTAAAATATTGCATGCAGCTCTTTTTATACCCTAATATTTAAACATCCAATTATTTAAATGTTCACTTTACCTTATAATCATCACAAAGTCTTGTAATATATTACAGTTAAAGCTTTCAAAATCAGGCATTATTATAACTAAGGTTTTCTTCTTAACATTACTTTTAGATTTCTTAGGTGATCCATTTATGTATTTTCCTCCATACCAATTGTACAATGTTTTCATAGTACATTGATTTTTCTTTAATTTTATTTTTTCTTGTTCTTCAAAATTTTCATCAATTGAGTTGTCCTGGAAAGAAAATAATTGTATTATAAGTAATAATAATTATTAATAAAAACTTAACAAAGTCATTAACAATATTGGTTAAAATTTGGGACTTCATTTTTCTTTTTAACAAAATTTTTTTGGAGACAGAAAAAAAACAAATTAACTAAATGATCCCCTTTTTCCCCACTGGTTTTAAAAAAACATGAAAACTTTTTAAATATCTGACAATTTTAAAACAACATACTAAAACTTAAAAAGTACAAATGCTTAAATATTACCAATAAATCTTGACCATTGATCAATTGCCAAACAGAAGTTTCAACAATGTGTTTTACTGCTTGAGCATCTTGAGAATTAATCATGGCCACATGTGGTGTAACATCTTCCCTTAAAATTATAAAGTGACATATCATTCCAATTATAATTACAATAATATCATAAATATGGAAGAGATTCAGGTGAAACTTTACAGTAATAAAGCTTATACACCAGGATACAATTTATGCAAAGGTTTTCTATAATTTGGCTATAATTAAATTAACTCCAAAGTGTATGAAAAACACTTGAAAAGTAATAAACATTTCTAATTAGGTATTAAAATAAAATAATGCCAAATAATTTTAATTAATTCTGCATAATGCATAAATTATGAATATAAATCATGATTAATAAAACAATTTTAAGAAGATATTTAAATAAATGTAAGTGTACTTCATGGCCTCATTCTGATAATAATACAAATTGGGTGAAGTTCCATCACTCAAATACGCTATGTAAATAATGACAGAAACCTTCAAAAAAAAAAACAAAAATACTTTATTGCACAAAGATACATAAAGTTACATGAGAATTATAGTACTTTAACATAGCGCAAGGGCGGCCTTATCACTGTCAGTGATTCCTTGTGTACATGCAGCTATGTGTGGTACACAACATGTAGCTTAAAAATAGAATAATATTTAATAGTGACTTACTTTATCTTATTTATAAGTGCACAAAACTGATTTGCATGATCTGGTTGATTTACACCAGTTAGTAAAGTTGCAATGGGTATTATACCTTCTAAGGCTTCATATTCTCCTTGCTCATTATATAGCTTCACATACTGTACAACATCATTTATTAAGGCACTGTATGTTTGTTCATGCAGATCCTGTAAAACAACAATATCATTATAAAATATAAATTTATAATTGAATATTCTCAACAATTATATTTTAAGCAACCTGTAGTTGTTTTTCAATCAAGAGCCAATTCTGCCTAAATATTTTATACCAACGATCATTATGCAAAGTCTGAAGTAAAGTATGCTTAGTTTTCTTTTTAGACGTCTTGGTTTTCTGGAATCCGTTAGAGAATAAAAATACACCCTGCAATAAAACATGAGCAATATTTGTAGGTATTTACTGAAATAAATACATATATTATTATATTACAATAATAATATCACCTTAGAAACAGAAACAGTATTTGCCATAATCATAATATCATAAAATATTTTTTTATATAAAATTATATTTACATAAAAAATATATACTTTTTGTCTAGTATACAAGATTTAGTAGTAGGATTTAGATCCTTATATCTTAAGTTTTAAAATATTAGCTTATTCATTTATTTACAAGATCTAAAAGAATTTAACGAAAATTTGAATGCAATTGACCTGTCAATTGACCTGACATTTTCAATTTCAACCATCAACCAACTTTCAAGCACAGAACACATATACCTTTGGAATTCAAATCAAATTTTACAATCAGTTTATATTTAATAAATTTTATTTTCTTTAAACACTACAAGTCAGTAATATCATATAAAAATTGCATAACAAGTAATAATTACTTTTCAAATAAATATATGAAATTAGAAACGTATAAATATTTTGTAATTCCTTTGGTTGTATGTTTTAAACCATTTGCCTTGAGACTCGTATAAAAAATTGAAGAACACTTTGAAGCGGGACTTCCCCTTCACGTACACGTTGCACTTAGTAGTTTATTACACCTGCGCTGTGCGTTTGTACTCAATTCACAATTTCACAACCTTCTCTTGTAAAAGTAACTTTTAGGCCATAATTTTAGCTGAAATATTAATTTAAAAGTTAGTACAATCCAAAAATGGGTAACGCGTGTGCCGCGGGAATTGTGAACGTACTGGGAAGTATTGTACTCTGTACGGGGAAAGGCGTTTGGCTTTTATTGAAGCTAGGATTTTCTGCAACTGGAGTGGTGGCAGGCAGCTTAGCAGCTCTGGCCATGTCATTTTTTGGCAACGTAGAAGCTGGCAGTGTTATATCACGGGCTACGTCTATGGGAATGAAGTATTAAATCGTAAGTATGTATAATATATATTTTAATCATATTATCAGTAGATATCATGTATTTTTTTGATTTTAATAATTGGAATAAAGGTAAATTAATAAATATTTTCACTTTAATTAAACTTTATTTACCACCGACAAATCAGAAATTATTTTTTTGTTGATTTTTTCTAATTTATTGAATTTGAAATAAAAATATAAGAAAACGAAATTTTTATTTTGTAACGACGACGGACTAAATATATCAACTCTGAATCTTTATTATTATGCTCCAAGCGATAGATGACATTAGTTACCATACAATTTTTTTTTATTTACTTACTGGAGTGCCACCCCCATGACCTAGCCTTACTAGTTCCAACGATTGTGACAATTGAAATTCTTTTTTATTGTGATTACAACTCAAAAAGAATTTTATTCTTTGAGTATTAAAATTAAAAAAATAATATTATTAATTATTATTATTCATAATCATAAAAATATTCTTCATTCTATTCTAAATAGACTAGAAAATATGTTTGACTTTTTTCTCTTGTTTATAGCTAACGAGAACATAAGTTGGACAACATTTATAATAATAGCAAAAGATTTATTTGTAATAATAGTGTTCATTTTTCGCAACACAATTCCAGGATGCCCTTGACTCTGGATCGTTACCAACATTTTTGACAACAGGTGTAACATTCCTGTCATACAAATCCGGATGTACCACGGAGCCTAAAAACTATCGCCCAATAAC
>DWNA01001293.1:0-15377 GCA_018249835.1 Heliconius besckei | reverse complement strand
AAAAAAAATGGGCCCATTCGGGAAACTTCCCCTTTAAAAAAAAAAAAAATTAAAAAAATCGGCCCCCCCAGTTAAAAATTATAGGGAAAAAAAAATAAAAAAAAAAAAAAAAAAAAAAAAAAAAAACAGTCGAATTGATAACCTCCTTTTCTTACAGAAGTCGGTTAAAAACTAGTACCTAAGCTTGTTTGTACGTAAGATTAATTTTTGAATAAATATATATACAAAGATAAATATAATATTAACTATTAGAAATATCGTAATAATGGAGAGTTTGTACAGAGCCAGCCAGATCTTTGCGTAGACTGTATAATCCATACTACTTCCATTTGCGAGCCGTTGTTATTGAAATTTAGACCCCAATTTTCAAAATATTGCTTGTTCAATGGCGGAATTGACAACATTGTCAAAGAAAAGACAACAATTTCAATTCCACTGGTTTCAAATCGAACCCACGACTTTGCTTTCACATCCAGACGCCGCGCCGTCCCACTGCGCCACGGCGGCGTTAATTTTTATTGATTTGTAAATTTTTATTGCTTGCCAATGAAAACTGCTTACTATTAAGCAACTTTTGTTAAAGTGACATTCCCTTATTGCTTAATTTCAGCCGATAGTTCTTCTTTAGATATTCCAGATTTTTTAATTTTATATGTCAATGGAATCAATTCATCATGTTCAAAAACTTTTATAAAAAGAAGATTTAATTATGTTTAATAACATGGATCCTGTCCAGGAATAATAGTTATAAAACAAAAATATTCATCAAATCCGCCCAATAGATTCTGAGATGCGCGTGTACAAACAGACAAATGGGTAAACAGTCAATTTTTTTAATTAAAATATTTAATGTACAGACAGCATTTAACTGTTTTACTAGGTTATTATAATTATAATAGATAGATAACGTTAAGCTTATACTTGACTTATTTAACAAAATCATACTTGAAATTATATTAAGTACGAATTGATATTGCACGAAATAGGGACAGCGTTACAGCACTATCGTAACACAGATAGACATTTACAAAGCTATCTATATATATGATTTTTTTAATTTTACTATACGAATAAATACATATATACAAATATATTTTATTTTAAATACCTACATGAAAAATTGAGCTAAGCAAACAATAATATGAAAATAGATTTTGTAAAATGTTTACAACATCTCTTGCCAAACCGTTGAACATTCGAGGTGGAATGCAAATAATGATTAGTCAATAGGTACAATATACATGTATTTAAACTCAAAATTGCACCGGCATTCACTGCTAAAGACTTTTTTCTTCTCGTTCGAAAATTACGGCATTAATTTTAAGTAATTATCTTCTTACAATACATATCTATGTATCTTATTATTTAAAATGACTTTAAAAACAAAGTTTGTACCATTTTAAAATCACGTAGATTTAGGCATTCGTTAACATAGGCCCGCCTTGGCTGTTGTTCTGTGTTGCTCTATGATTGCAATTATATAAAAAAAACCATTTAAGTAGATAAGTGTAAGCAAAATATCTATAATATGCTTTTCTTCTTCTTATATATTTGTTTTGCCAATGTATGCAAGTTTCTAAATTTAAGCTACTAACTTACAAAATACAAAAATTAAGTTCGAGTGTCCACAAGTAAATTACGAAACGGTCATAATTTTAGTCTCGAAAGTTTCCCATATAAGTAACAACAGAACGGGCGTGTTCTGTTGTTACTCATTCACCACACACAATACATATCTTATACGAACATTCGTTTCGATGAGTCAACTTATTCAGAAAGAGACAATTTTCGTTTCGCGATGCATTACTGTTGCACCCACTGGTCTCACACCCTACGCAATCCTCGATGCAATTGCATATGCATATCAGATCAGTGGAACCGGTTTTTCACCGGGAATTCTTGACTCTTGACACCAGTTGGGCGCAGCGGCACAAAGTGTTTGTAAAAGCGATTGGTTGCGGGTTCAATCTCCAGTCGAGAAAATGAAAAAAATATTTAAATTAAAATTTTCATATTCGGTCTCTGGTGTCGAGGCAAAGCCTCCAGAATTCGGTGGAAAGTAGGACACTAGTTTCCTTTCGCCTACCCTGCTATGTGCAGGATACAGCGTGAAGCGTGCTTTTTTTATTTTTCAATTTTAATTTGTTTCTAAGAATGATTTGGTTGGTGCGTGTTCCTGTGCCAAACAACGTACGTAATAACATTCGTTACGCTAAATTATCACGCGTTACGTACGCGTGGTGTATTAAAATACTGGTTTTGTTATTTGTTGATATGGAAATAGAGGCCGTCATAGGGCTAGGGAACAAGTGGGTGACTGTAACGCGACGGTTGTGGATTCGATTCCGACTCGGGGGAATGAATTTTTATTTTCATTTCTTCGCTCTGGTACCAAGGCGATTCTGATACCATGGTACCAAGAATTTGGCGAAAGGAGCGTCTTAACAATAGATTCCCTCTGCTTAACCTTATTCTTATTCTCATGTCTACATATATGAGATATTATATGAAATAATGGTAATAATGTAAAATATGAAATGCCTGTAAAATTAGGAACTGCACGAGCAAGCGATAACCATTCTTAATGTGTCTCAACAGAAATCATGTGTCCAAAAGAACATTAGCAAAACTATATAATTTTAAAATAATTTAAACATAATATTGTTAATTACTTCGAAACTAAAAATATTATTTTATGTTATATTAGTTTCATGTTGTAATAGCCTACTTGTTAGGCGATCTCTTAGTAGTTAACTCCAATAGGGTTAATCATCTATGCAACTCAGTTGACGATTTATTATTGTTATTCATTGTAAACGACACTGGCGTTTTATTAAGTATCAATGAATAAACATTTAGGTTAGGTTTCAAGTCTATAATAAAACTGAAAATGAGAGATTAGAGTATAGATGTAAGAATGGGGGGCTGTGCCCACCTGAGAACAGATTAGTCTTGTGCCCATCCCAGAAATTATCCCAACAAAAAAATTACCTTCAAAGATTACGCCAAGTCACTCACATTTGGTTAAATAATCTATACAAACATTAGACTAAGTTGCTGATATTTAGTACATCAAGTATTTGATTTTTTTTGCTATTAAATAAGAATAGCAAAAATAAGGTAAAACGATATATTCATATAATATACATAATTCTAATTTTTTCATCAAGCACTCTAATTGGTTGCTTAAAATTTTCAAAGCCATATCCACCACCACCACCATAAAGATAAAAATATATATACTTAAACAAATAAGAGACATAACGTAGCATATGAAAAGAAAAGTTACAAAAGACTATGGTTAAGTACTCTAAGTGGCCATCTCTTCGAGACGACCTTTAAGGAAAAGAAAAGCCTTTATAATTAAATGAGTTCTGGACTTTAGTTATTGAAATTCAGTACTGTACAAGTGTTTCCCGTAGGTATATAGCAGGGCAGACAGGGAACCTAGAGTTAAGACTCTCCTTTCCCCACTTTCAGCCGAATTTTCGAGACAAGCCTGTTAAGCACCACCGAGCCTTATTACCAACAATGAAATGAAATTATTACACGACGGCCTAATAATTGTTTACATTTATTTCGATGTAGATAAAATTTATATATACATATTTTTAAAAATAATAAAACTTGACTTTTTAACATTTTTAAACCTAATTAATATTTTTTACATAATTTTAATAGATATATTTAAATATACTGATCATTTTATATAATACATATTGTGAATATTATTGACAGTTAATTCCTTAAAAAAAATATTAAAATAATAAATTTGAAACTTATTATGAAATATTATGAAAACAAAATTTAATTATTAAGATCAAAAGGACACACTCCAAATTGCATAATAATTTAGGAACTCTACCACTCTAATGCATCTTATAGCCACTAGTTGCACTCAAGATAAAACAAGCTGGTATCAAATAGGCCAAGTGAGTTATCACCAGTTATCTTTATTTGACACAGCCCCATTATGCGCATTTTTACTTGTTAATTGAGATAGCCGACATTATATTGTAAAATTAAATTTACTAAAACGATAGCGGCGATTTTGCACAGCCACCTGTATTTTCGCTTTTTTTTTCATTATTTCTTATGTAAACTAGTTTTTAATAGTTCTGTGTTTTCTGTGTTTTTTTTTTTTAGTTGCGATATTTCTGTGTTTTCAATTTCTCGAATTTTTTATTAATTAAAAATTTTTTTTACGGTTTATTTTTTTAATTCCTCTCTACTTTTCTATCTCTATTATGTTGTCTTTTAAATTTGCAAATCACTCACGTATAAACTGTGTAACTATCGGAACGTAAATGCGACATGTCCAACTGTAAATAAGTTCGATTCCCAATTGAGGAAATGGATTACTTTCATTTCCCCGTTCATAGAATTTGAGCGAAACTGGAGAAGGTAGTGTCTTAACACAAAGAACTGACTGCCACCTCTAAAACGCTTACAAATAAACTTTTTATTACATACGTCATGTGACAATAGCTTTAAATTTTAACAAAGTTATATTTAAATAATACTATCATATTTAAAAATTTCACTGGTTCAAACTTAGTTTTGAAAATTCGATGAAAATATTTATACGTTTATTCGTAGTTTGGGTTAAAAGCACGTAACTATTATAGGAATTGAAATGTTATCGAATCTATAAAAATAGATTAAACTAAATACGTACACCTTGCGACTTTTACTTAGATAATGAAACGTCTCTACATCAAAATTATAAGTGTGATTATTAAATAAGATTTATATAATAGGTAATTTAATAAATAGAGGCCAGTTGCGGCGCAGGGGCCCAAAGTATTATTGTAAGCGCGACTGGTTATGGATTCGATTCTCACTCGACTGAATTAATTATTCTTAATAATTATTATTATTCATATTTTCATTGTTTCACCTTGACCTCGAAAAAAGGGGAATCGGAATGTTTTAACACTAGATTTACCTGCTAAATAACTATTTCATAGTCTTACATATCTAAAATACAGAATAATTTTAAAAGTCGCATCAAAGTGTAAGAGGCAGCTCTCATCTTAACGACAATTACATTTTTTTTCTTCTCTCATTCGAATGGATATTTATAACTTGGCAATAATGTTGTTGGTAACCTCCATTACTTATTGTTCCGATAGCTATGTAGGTTAACAATAATCTTAGCGACATCCGTAATTAACATATGATTTGTTGTTTCGCTTTTATATATATATATATATATATATATATATATATATATATATGTACGAGTATAAGAAGCGAATTTTGTTATCAGAATCGTTGTGCAAGTCGACGCGGGTCACAATGATAAACTGGACCGATAACTGGTATAAAAGTTTTAAAAAAATATATATTTCGTTTAATTATCCACTAGTACTAAATTTGGAAGAGTGACACCGCCGCACTGATAACATAGGATAACCCCGTGGACAATCTTCGGAGCGGTCACTTGAATTTTATAAACATTGTGTACGTACGTATGTTACAATAATTGTAAATGTTTCAATCGGTACCTATTAGAGCGTTTGATAGTTTTTTTTCTAGCTTCTAGGTTAGGCGGAGGGAACCTCGAAGCCTAGTGTCCACTCCGCTCCGAATTCTAGAGGCACTGTGTGTTGTTATTGCGCGAGTGATGGAACATAAAACCGCCCTTTAGCTCATTACCAGAGCGACAAAAATAAAAATGTTAAATATTTCATTCCTCGAGTGGGAATCGAAGCCACAACCTGTCGCGACTAGACTAAACTGATGTTTGATATTTTAAAAATTGACACAAATTTACTTTTACTTTGATACATAAATGTTGTTATCTAAAATAATTTTAAGCGTAAAGTTTATTAATAAACAGTAAATATCTTGTATTACGGTCATACAAATTATGAATTCGCTGTAACGATAAAAAAATATAAATAAAAAGAGGCCTTATTATGCCTCTTAAAGGTATTAAAAATCTACAACTTAAAAATCTACAACTGTCATCAGCAAATCATACTACATATTTTCTAAAAGTGTTTGCATATTACGAAATGTATCTTAAATATTAAATAAGTAATTAGTAATTTAATTGAGGCCCATCGTGGCCCAATGGTACAAGCATGCGATCCTGTACCGACAGTTTGTGGGTTCGATTCCCACTCTAAGAAATATTTAATTTTATCATTTCTTCACTCTGGTGTAGAGGGAAAATGTTCTAACACTCAACAGGCAATGCAATATTAGTTTCTCTATGTCTACCGTGTAAATATTTTATGATATTTTTACATTTATAGTAAATTTTAATTATGAGCTTTAAATCTGAAAATAATTCAGTGTTATTATTACAAGATTTTTTTAACAATAATTAGAGAAAAAAGAAATTGGCCTGATTTATAATAGATATTCATACACTATATTTAATTAGAAAACAACTCAAAATTCAACTTAAAATTCAATGTCATAAAAAAATTACCCTTTTTCTTTAGATAATTCGTATTTTAAGTATAATTTTTTAACTTAGCTAGGTATATGTAATTGATCCGTTGGTGTATTGTGAGTGGAGTACAAAATTTGTAGGTAGCAGTTAAAGCGAGGATAATCTCGTGCGCTGCAACTACTTCTGCCCCAATTTAAAATAATCAGTTTCGCGCAGATTATAAAGATAGCGATTAACAGTAAATCTGTTATCAAAATTTCACTTTTTGAAATTGATTGTAAAGTTTGACAATATTTAATGATTGACAGAAATTGTTATAAAATATAATATTTCTCAGTATTCATTATTTAAAAAAAAATCAGCTTCACGCTGTATCCCGCACACATCTGGGTAGGCAGAGGGAACCTAGCGTTAAGGCACTCCGTTCCCCACTTTTTGTTGAGTTGATTTCTAAGATGAAGTATATATTTCTCAATGAAAATATAACGATCATTTACTTTATTATGTATTCACAAATGACGAGGGCATGGAAACATTTAAAAACTTTATCTTCTATATAAGCTTATAAATACTACGAGATAAGTAACAACAACAACTTCACGCTGTTTCGACACTAGAACGAAGAAATGAAAAAATATTTTTTTTATTTCTTCGAGTGGGAATCGAACCTACAACCTGTCGGGTTTATATTTTAACTTTAAATTAATTTCTAGGTACATTCTTAGACCATGTCATTAGTTGCGCAAACACATATCTTGTCGTCAGGAAACGCAAGATAACCCTGATATCAGCGCGTCGCGGATTCGATGGGGGTCATTGGTACTTCGAAATGACACGATTGAAAGCCACATACGTACTTTTGGTGCCCTTAAATACTTAACAATCTATTGCTGTTTAATAATCTTATCTAAAATCAAATAACATTATTTAAATAGCTTCTTATTTATTTTTTTGGCAAAAATAGGCGAGGCGTGAGCTTATTAAAGGTGAACCCATTTCCGTATTAATTTATCTTTTTTTACTTAAAGGTATTAATTAGTAGATATATAGCCGTTCTATTGGATTTGCTAATGGAACTCGATACACATTAAAGGCTTATTCTAAGTATAGCAACGGAACTCTACATATATCGAAGTTGAAAACTTGCCTCTTTTGATATTCTTGGCGTGAACAACTCTTGGTCATTTGAATCTTCCCATAGTTTTACTGAAATATATACAGGCTCAAAATATACATATTTGGGAATGATGTAAAAAAGTAGTTGAAATAAATAAATCATCATCCACACTTACAGTGAGAAGCTATAAAAAGCTCTGGAAAATTATATAACTTTCTAGTGTCCCGCAGATAGTAAGGAAGGCAGAGGGCACCTAGCGTTAAAACACTCCGTTCCCCATCTTCCGTCGAATCCTAAAGTCATTGCTTATAGTGTTTCTTTAAATAGGTAGATTTAAAGTTTTACAAATGCTTGTATAATATTTTCTTAGTTTATAACGTTTGTTATTAATATTTATTAATATTCTAATTTTATATTTCAGTAGCACAATTGTCAATTATTAAACGATATCAATATTAAAGTGTTCGCGCGATAACTTTAAAATTGCAAACGGGTTCACAAAATGTGATGACCTCAAAGCATACGATACCTACCACGCCATATTAATTCCGAGAATTTTAAGACAATACACACCAACTTAGCAAAATGATAACCTCTTTTCAGTCGTTGTGGTGAAACTTAAAAAAAAAATAGATAAAAATTAATATTATTAAGAAATATTATTTATTTATCAATACCTATTTCTTCTGAAAATATATTTTTTTTTAGATTTATTAAACAAAATTAATTTCTCATAGTTATTTCTTTGATTTTCACGGTTTATTTATTTTGCAGTTTATTATTATGACAAATAATAATATTATTTTAGCACTAATGTTGCTATTATTCAAATTTCGAAACAAACAATAAGCATCACAGGTCAAATTCAACGTGAATAGATATTCTTAAATAGATATTCCTTAACGAGTTCATTACTACTTGTAAACAATGTGAGCGAGGGAAAGACCTCTATCAATAAACTAGTTAATAATAAAAAAAATGATTATAAATACTTTTACCATATCTAAGAAAAGTATAAATATTTTATCCTGTCATATAAAAAGTAGTCAAGGCAAAGCGCGGCGTTAAGTTCTACCGATCAATACGAACGAAGTGTCTTAACACTAGGTTCCCTCTGCCTACCCTGCTATGTGCAGGATTTTATCCTGCCATATAAATATTTCTTTGATCACATGCATTCGATGTGGAACTCACTTTGATTGAACTGAATTTGATTTGCTTCATGCCAGTATTAATAGCTTATAGAACGATATAATTTTTAAATTAAGTTTAAGTTGACTGAAATTATTAAAATACATTATAAAATAATTAATCAGTTAAAAATATTTATTGTAATTCCGAAAAAAAATTGCAAGCTACTCCTTGTATTGTTAAAACATAGCGACAATATACTGTTGTTTACCTGATTTTCTACACGTGTCGAAATTGTTTAATGCATACATTGTAAGAAAAGCTTTTAAGATGGTGTCCTATTTTAAGGTAAATTGAGTTTTATTTTGGCTTGAGGGGTGACGCTAAGGTGCCCAGAAAAACGTGTACCAACGGAAATGTTAACAATTATTAAATATCAAAAAATAATTAGGTATACTACTCTACTAGAACATTTCCAATCAACGGTCGTCCTGATAAAACATTTTTATATGCGGCTAGAAGAATTGTTTTAATGAAATGATTGTAAAACCAGAGCGCTATAACACATGGTTCCTAATTATTTCAAACGTTTTATAGACCGTCTAACTACTTGATAGCAATATTACTTAAATTTCGTGTTATTCAATTGTAAAAATCAGTTATCCAATTTCGCTTATGCATACTTCAGAAATAATTTTATTAATTTTATATTAATGGTAATGACATGGTTTGTGTCATCAGATGTCATAGTTACAAAGTTTATGTTTGTTTGTCATAAAAAAAATATTAAACCAATCAATCTAGTAAATAAAAGACAAAAGGTTCTAGAAGGAATTATTAAATATCAAACTCTAACTAATGTGTAAAACAAACTGAGATGCAAAATGAGCATCGTAAAGTTTGTATAATATAATGTTCTGCGATCAGTCGCCGTTTGCAAAACCGGCTTTAGGGCAACGGGCTTTGTTTATTCCTTTTACTAAAAAGTCCAGCGTTTCGAAAATTAGTGGATGCCTTTGTGAAGAGAAACGCAAGAGTTAAAGAGCTCCAAAGAAAGCGTTCGAGGTTTGAGGGTGTCGAGGAAATGACGTTCGCGCACCGCATGACACTTACCTCGGCCAGAGCGGCGACCACGAGCAGGAGGAGGGTCGTGGGGACCCTCATGGTGGTAGCGAGTCGGCCTGGTGTGGTGGTTCAAAGTTTACGCGATCGGCGGCGAGCGCAGAGGCACCAACCGTGCCTCGCTAGCGTCGGACCGCGAATGAATAATGATGCGAGTTGCGAGTCTACTTGCGTTCGGCACTCGCTTCGCGCTCGCCCGCTGTAACTTTTGTCCCAACTTTAGAAGTGCACACACATTACTTGCACCGGCCTACGGAACCGACACATACGTCGATATACTATGTTTTAACTCTACATTTCTTTTAGATCATATTATAGCTTGATTTTTATGTCATTATAATTGAGGCCACATTGTTGTAATTACGGCAGTTACTTAGCAATGTGTCAAATTTCACAATTACTAACGCTTGTTCGTAGATTTAGCTGTAAAATCAATAATATGCTATAGCATCCCACACCAGCTTAACTAGGCTGTACAGTAGGTATTGCGTCTCTCTCTCTCCGTCGAGCCTGAGCCCCGCAAAGTTCCATGACCCCACTCTTGCGCTTATCAAATGTACTGTGCGTGATAAAACGACGCAAGTGGAAGCTTTACTCTACAATATTCGTCCTTAATAGTGGCTAGTTATATTTTAAATTGAGAGAAAAAGCTGCGTATGATTCAACGAGTGATAAAATTTATTTACCTACAGCGCACCACCAACCGGAGCATGTTCTTATTTTTTTTTTTATTATAATATTCTTTTGGTATTACCAATATTATATGAGGTCAGTCGCGGTGCTGGGACACAAGCGTATGACTCGACAAACTGTGGGTTTGATTCCCACTTGAAGAAATAAAATATTTAATATTTTCATATCTTCGCTCTCTTGGCGAGGCGCAGCATTGAATTCCGCCACTCAATCCTCCAGAATTAGGTGGAAAGGAGGGGATCGGAGTGTCTTAACACTAGCCTTTACGCTGTATATAGCAGTGTAGGCCTATGCTATATTTTTTATATTTATATTAATATTTTTATATCTATTTTACTAATCTATTCTCTCTTATCTAATCTATCTCTTTTTATAGTAAAATAATCTACTTCAAGCTCACATTTAAATTGTTATAATTTTAGTCTTATTTAAATAATATTCGATATTATGTGCAAAAAAATGGATATTTTGTTGAAGCCTCGATTGTGGAATTAATATGAATTACACTATTGTCAATTATTTATAATCTAAGTGTTTGGAAAAGTCGAATTAAAAAGTAATTTTGCAATAAGCCGACGAACCGACGAATTATTACTTAATTTTAAATAAATCTAATGCCAAAACTTATTTATCGAACTAATAAAACATTCGGGTACACTCACTTAAGTACAGAAATGAACTGCAAATTGATTTTTTAAGGTAAGCGTAGAAAAAAATTAAACTAAAGATGGTACATATCTCAAAAACAAGAAAAAGATTATGGTAACTTTCAGAAATGTACAGTAATGTCCCAATTTGGTATAACGGTTACAATTACACATTTTTTTTGAAACTTCATACTGTACCCCGAATTTAGCGGGGTAGGCAGTAGGAACCTAGTGTTAAGGCGATACTTTCCGCCCAATTTTCAAGACATTGCGGAACTCAACGCCGCACTTTGTTTTTATACCAAATTTATTAAACCAGGAAATAATTTATTTTTACCAATATAAAATAATTTCAGATTATTCGATTATTTATTATTTAGATATTATACAAAATTATACATTATTTAATATTGACATACCAAATTTTGAAAAAATTTCGCCCATATCCGAAATTTTCATATCGAATTCAGAATAGACCGTCGTGGCGCAGCGGCACAAGGGTGTGACTGTAACGCGACGGCTGTGGATTCGATCCCCATTCGAGGAGATTAAATATTTGGTTACATTTACATTTTCATTTATTCACTTTGGTGTCGAGGGAAAGAGCGGCGTTGAGTTCCGCCTTCAGAATTCGACGGAAAGTGGGGAACGGAGTGTCTTAACACTAGGTTCCCTCTGGCTACCCTGCCGTGTGCGGGAAGCTACTGCTATTGTGTACAGCGTGAAGCTGATTTATTTATTTGAATTGGGTTACAATTATAGAGCTCAATAAAATACCTAGTAGAATGATATTACTTTGTGAGTAATATCATTCTACTAGGTATTTTATTGAAAAATGAATGGGAAAATAATAAACATCTAACATATCATACAATTTTTATTTTTAAATAAAAACAATTATAAAACAATTTTACTATACGTAAAAAATTTTTTTAGTAATAACAAATTCTATTTTTATGAGTAAATTTGGAAATTAATTAAACAATACAATTTTTATATCAAAAGCACGTAAGTGCGTACACATTCCACGAGGTCTAAGCTGAACTTTGTATTTGTGTGAGTGTTCATATATTATATAGTGTAACGTCACTCGCTTAGCCTAAACCAAGTTTATACTGCTTTTTGACAACAAGCGACAGGTAAAAGTAAGGTTGGCACTATCACTATACTGTGTGTAAAATTGTGTATTTTTTTACTGTTGGTATATTTTTATTGATTCATAATAACAAATTTTCTTAAAAAAAAATTCTACGTCTTCTTTTGTAGTCTTACACACATACAAAGCTCAGGTTAAACTTCGCGTCATGAATTTATAGACAATCTTACTAAAATTGAATTGTAGTTAAAAATATTATATTTCTTTACAATAACTCTTTGATAAGCAAGCAGATGACATATCACAGTGTTCACTGAAGATATTAGTTCTGATTTTTAAAACATTTTATAGCATCCTTATATGCGCAAACAAGTTCAAAAACATTACTCGAACTTACTCAAATTATATAGTAAATATTTTAGCGTCACCTAGACATACTTCCCAAGTAGAATACCAAACTTATATTGTATTTTATGAATGTACACTTCTCCTGGATTCAAAACTGGACTAGGAAAATTGCTCTGTAAGAAAATAAAGTGCAATGTTAGACCATCATTCACAACAATCAAAAAGATTGCGTAAATTACATACTCTATATTTTGCTTTAATATGTATTAATATGTATAAAAGCAAAATATAGAGTATGTTCTCCCTTTACGTGAGGAAAGGTTATAAAAGAAATTCGTCCAAACAAGTGATCTTAGTATTATTTAGATAAAGTTTGAGAAACACGCAACATGGCGCCATCTATGGACAAGCTTATAAAGAGTACGTACGACAAAGCACATTGCAAACTTTAAGGCAACATAACATGTATAAATATGTTAAATATTAAAAATAAATATTAATATAAGTATTTATACATATACTGGTATTGTTTTCTAAGTAGAGAATTAGTTATTATAAATATTAATTACATGATTGACGGCGTCAGGATAGTTTTGCGGTAAGAGACAGAAAAGGCCGTGTTTCTTGTAGCACGTTCCTTGTTTTCCCATTAAAGGTACGTAGCCATAGCTCTTCTCACCCTGGAAAAAAAACCACATATTATGTTAAATATTTAACTAACCTAAATTTCATGGGTATATAATATGTAAGATATAGAAACTAGTGCACTATTGTTTTCTACTATTATTATTTCAATGCCTGTTGAATAGCAGAAATTCCCCCATAGGGGAATCGAACGCACAATCGTTGCGTTCATAGTCACGCGCTTGTACCACTACGCCACGAGGGCTTCACCATAATAACATTATGCTTGTAAATGTAATTGTTTTATCACCATTCCTTACTATTTCAAATTCAAATTCAAAATATTCTTTATTCAAATAAACTTTTTTAAGCACTTTTGAATCGTCGAATGTACATGTCAACAAAAAGCTACCACCGGTTCGGAAGGCAGTTCTGCTGAGAAGAGCCGGCAAGAAACTCAACAGTTGCTCTTTTTGAAGTGAGTGGTATACTTTACTATTACATTAGCTGGCAGCTATCCTGCCCGACATTCAATAGACATTAATTCCATACATCTTTATCCTCTAAATATTCTTGAACAGTGTAATAAGCTTTACTTGTTAGAATTTTTTTTACAGATATTTTTTACAGATATTTCAATAAATAGCTAATATTTTTACTATTATATCGTTATAAAATCATACTACTTCTAGAGGTAGTATGTTATACGAGTATATACATTTAGATCTTTCAAGCACTTTTCCTTTCACATTATCATAACATTACATACGTGACTTTTCACATACGATGTTGTTAAAAAATAACAAAGGTTAATTGTAGACTTAAAAAAATAATAAAATATATTTATTATTTTTTTAAGGATTTAGAGTTAGTGGAGGTTATAGGAAACATTGGAACAGACTACAATCAATTTATTTTATTATAAAATATTACCAAGATTCCAGAGAAAATTGACGAAAACTATGTACTTTTAACTATAAAAGTAAGTATGGAAACAACATTACATTTTATGAATATTATTGTTATTACTTATTATACATAATATTAGTTCATATTTATCATAATTTAAAATTGACTTGAAATATTTGGGCCTACTCTCATATAACTATGTCTTACTTGCACTCAACAAAAACATCACACATATCGTCTTTTTAATAGTAAAAAAATAATAAAAAAAAAAAATATATATAAACTTACACTTTCAATCCCAATGCGTTCTTCTCCAATCGCTTCTTCAATCGCTTCTTCAATCACACTCGACTCGTCGCTGCTTACGTCACTATCGCTACTACTGCTCCCACTATCAGATTCAACCTTTGTTTCTTCCTGTTCCACGGGCTCAGGTACCTAATATGTTATATACCAAATTGAAAAACTACTGCATGGCATCGTGGCGCAGGGGCATAAGCTTGTAAATGTAGGTTGGTGGGTTCGATTCCTATTATACGAGTATAATATATATATATATATATATTTCTCCGCGGCGTTGAGCTCGACACTGAACACGCATCGCGTATCTTAACGCTGGTTTCCCTCTACCTACCCTGCCGCATGCGGGAGACATTGTGAAACTGAGATAAAGTTTTTATAGACCACTGATACCACCACAATTGATAGCGGGAGCTAATTGGATACTATTTTCTTCGATTGCTATTTAAACTACCACTTGGATCGGGATATAAATATTTTTTGTATATTAGTCTAATTTCAGAAGCATTTTTTGCAGAGTAGTTTGCAAAAAAGTAATCAACTTCCGTGGAGAATAATAAATCTCTTTAACTTTTGGCTTTTTATTAAATTTAAATATACAATTGTATAAAGATTTTCATGATAAAAGAGAGAGAGAGAGAGAGAGAAATCAAGAATATAAATTTATTGGGGTCGTCGCGGTGTAGTGCCACACTGTATATTAAAGCGGAATCTTATTTACTTGCTTTCGTAACAAAAAGCTCAGCTAGCTTTAATATGAATTGACTCGAATTCGCGTGAAAAATGGGGAATGTAGTGTTTGTTTATTTCTGTATCTACCTATACGGCTATATGCGGAGTCATGTATCAAGCGGAATAATAAATTAATTTTTAACAAAAACAAAAACCGACTTCTAACAACGAACTAAAAAGTGAAAAATAATTATATAAAGATTTTATAATTTTCAAGTCGGTGCCAAGTAAAACAAACAGGCTTAGTAA
>DWNA01001292.1:0-15378 GCA_018249835.1 Heliconius besckei | reverse complement strand
TGCGTGCGTCTTACCTCAGTCAGTGAGGACAAGTCCTTTTATATATATAGATTATATTAAAATAAGCAAAATTGAAAGATATATTATAACATTTGCATTTTCTGTAAGAAATATACGAGTACTATTGGCCACACTTGGCTGCGGTAAGGAAAAAAGTTTTAATCACGATTTCCCAGCGCACTTAAAAATCCTCGGTCGAGTTTTGCAAAATTATGATTCGCAATTCCTTCTTAATGAGATTTTATAAGATTCGACGTTCTGTCAGGTAGAACCGAATTCATTAATTACAAAATAAGTTCTAAGCTAGAAATTAAATTTTATAATTTATTCAAGTAATTTTGTTTCAAATTTATTTAAGGAAAGTCATGGCGTGGTGGCACAAAGGGATAGTATGTAAAGGCGACAGGTTGTGGGTTTGAGTCCCACTCGAAAAAATTAAATATTTCATATTTTATTTTTTTCTCTAAAAGGTATTCTTATCCCATTGGTATTTCTATATTTATAGTTTCATATGAATGTGTAACTCTAAAAACTCTTTGATTCCAACTCAGAAGAATACGTACAAACTAGAAACTGTTAGTTAATGTTCAGAGAAATTAGACTTCTATAAGAAATAATATAACCCATTAATAAATATGCAATCATGATTCATTAAAGAAGAAAATATAAAAAATATATCACACGGAACTTTTGGAAAAGAACCATTGTAAAAGAGTGCAGAAGGCGGTAATTAAAAAACTATTAAAGTCTTGTAATTAAGATCTGTAAGACGGCTCCAGCGTCAATAAAAAGCCCATTCGTCTGCGTCGCCTCTTTGAAAATTTATTTGCTATCAAGAAAAGTTGGGGCTACTTCAACATTTCTCAAGTCGACTGAAAAAAGAAGATCGATTTCTTTCTTCAAAGTATTCGATAAATGTTGAATTTTTTTACAGCTTCACGCTGTGTACCACATGTAGCAGGGTAGACAGAGGGAGCCTAGTGTTAAGACACTGCGCTCTCCACTTCCCATCAAATTCTGGAAGCATTGAGTGTTGAGTGGCGGAACTTAACGCCGAGTTTTGCCTCCACACCAGAACGAAGAAATTAAAATATTTAATATTTAATTTACTCGAGTTCAAGCCTGTATGTTATATTCTTTAAGTTTCCTTTAAAGATTTTTTACATACAGACATTGATAGACACTATATTTGTGACATTTTGATTTTATTTTTAAAACTAAAAAGAAATAATTGAAAAGATAAATTATTTTTAATATGGCGACACATACAAACGTTTAAATACAAATATATTAATCATAAAATAATACAGACATTCGAACAAACAAGAATTCCTTATCAGAAACACATCTACGTGTTTAATTACTCGTAGCCTCGTAGCTATTCGTAGCGTCTCGTAGAATCGTAGAGCGTATCTCGTTACTGCTACGACTGTCGATACCTCTTCGCTTTCCAATTTTAAAAGAAGATTGAGTTCAATTTAAAATTATATGAACGGTGTATTCTTATGTAGAATGTACTTATTAATCACAGTAGTTCAATAATCAGTTATTTAATTAATAGAATGGAAATGATTTAATACAAATTATATAATAGAAATTATTTAAACAATGTTTTTTAATTTCTTTAAATAATATCAATCATTTACTGAGTTTAACTTGGAAATAATAAGTAAACGAGTAGTAACAGTTCGTAAGTTGCTAAATAAAAGTTGTAAAATATATAAATAAATAAAATAAATCAGTTTTTCGCTGTATCTCGCATACAGTAGGGTAGGCAGAGGGAACCTAGTAATAAAACACTTTCGTGTTTTGTCCTTTCCGTTCCCTACTTTCCGCCGAATTCTGAAGGCATTGCGTGAGGAGTGGCGGAAGTCAACGCCGCTCTTTGCCTCGATACCAGAGCGAAGAAATAAAAATATAAATGTAAATAAATATTTTATATCCTCGAGTGGGGATCGAACCCACAACCGTCGCGTTACAGTCACACCCTTGTGCCGCATATAACTAAAAATTATAATTTAGAAACAAAAGTTTAACTAATATATTTCTACAAACAATTTAACAAAATAATCTTCTATATTTTCTTAATGAAATTTTGCATTTAATTTATTATACCTTAATGCATTTAAATAATTAAAACGGCTACAAATAGAGAGGCAAGTGCTGTTGAGCTCAGCTCGGCGAGTGCGGGCCGCGCCGGTTTTACATAAAGATCTAGGTAACCTACAGAGCTGTTACGACACGGGCTGGGCGCGTTCCCATTATTCAATACGGGTTTTTTTGGCTATAAAAAGGTTTATAAACAAACTAAAATGGAATTTTGTCTTACAATATACTTGAATAGTATATGCAAATTATTTTATGAGGCCAGTCGTGGCGTAGAGTTTCGTCACTTAACATGTGATGCCTTGATAATTGGGCGAATACTGGGAATCGGAAGTATCTTAATGGGAATGGAGTGTCTTAACACTAGGTTCTTAGGTTCCCTCTGTCTACCCTGCTATGTGCGGGATTCCGCGTAAAGCTTAAAAAATTAAGGATTCTATGTAATCTTTTACTTATCGGAATGGTGTTTAGTTCTTAAATTAATATGTTTTCACTATGTCATTTACTTTACAAAAGCCATGCTAAAAGTAAAAAGCAATGGTAGATATTTATATTATTACTTTTGGTGATACAGCAATTAAATGATTTTTATGGTGTAAACCAGAACCGATTCTTTATTTTAGATGTTTCTAAGAATTGCTTCAGAATTGAAGAGGCGCACAGGAAGAACAGCTTTGACAGTATTTGTTAAAGTAAACTAATTTAAATAGAAAATTCAAAAGCAATCTCAGAATTGTTTACGATATTCTAGATTGTCACGTGTACTCTTATTCTATACTATTGAACGAAATATTTATAAACAGTACATTTAATTAAGAATAACAAGGCTATTACGACTAGGTTATTTAAATCTCCCAGTTAATATAAGTATTATAACGAATAAAACATTCCAATTATTTCAATCATTTCTGACCTCAAAACAGACAGCGAAATGGAAACGGAATTTTCCCTTGACAGTTTTTCCAAAGTAACTCGAACGAATTCCACGAGGAAATTTCTGAGACAGTATTTCGTATTTAAATACTGTAGACGTTCGTAAGTTCTGAAAATACATGAAAAATTCTCGTTCAATAAACTCGCACTTGACACTCGCTGTTGGTTTGAGAAATTTAATAAATATTAAATAGCGCCGCTTGTAGCACCTCGGGAATTTGGAGCAGGCATACTTGCTTAACAGCTTTAATCTTACCAATTTCTTTTTGTATACAATGAATTTGTACTATGAAATTTTGTTTTTGTTATTGGAGTTAACGTATTTTACTATTTTTCTAATTATATTCGTATAAATTTTTCAATTTTTTTTTCAGCTTCACGCTGTATTTCTCAAGCAGCAGGGTAGGCAGAGGGAGCTTAGTATTAAGACACTCCACTCCCGACTATCCGCCGAATTCTGAAAGCGCGTGCGTTTAGTAGCGGATTTCAACTCCGCGCTTTACCTCAACACAACGTCGGCCTCACTGTTCTCTATAATCCATTTTTCCATTATCTATCCTCCTGTTTCTAGTATTCTAATATAAGTTTTTGTTTTTTACCTGTTTATTGTTTTTAAAAAACAAAAAAAAACCTGTACATGGTAAAAAATGTAAAATTCTTGGATATAAAATATACGTAGTTCTCTAAAAAAATAATGTAAATGAGAAATATAAAACTTACTCATATGCAGCTGCAGTAAATTGTGATTTACTTTACTTGAAGTATAATGTTCACAGATAATTTCCCCCGTTCCTCCTTTGATCCTGCTTAGGGGGTGGAAACTTATACTTCCTGCCTTCCCACCTTCCGTCACTGTCTCTTAGCGAAACATGACCCCCTGTAGGTATTCTAATGAGACTTACAAAAGTGAGCTTTATTGTCAAGATATCAGGTTGATTTTTCAGTTCTTCGTTTTATAAAGGATTTAAAGTAAGCTACGTAAAGAAGAAGTATAATATTAAGTTGAAAAAGTAATTTTAATTTGCACGTCGCGATGCGTCGTGCTTACAAATCATGTTAAGAACATTTTATATTTTTGTATTTTTACATACGTATAATATATACACTAGCCACCTAAACCTGGCTTTGTCCACTTAAAGATATTTTATATTATCAGAAATCTATCTATATTATATCATCAATCCAAATTATAAACCTTGAATGAAACGACTGAAAAATGAAATGATTTTTATTGAATTTGCTGAAATCTATGCCTTCAATTGATATCTTTCAAATTGTTTAATGCTATTTGAATACCAAAGTAATTTAGAAGTAGATAGAGTAGAACTACATAAGGCTATGAAGCGTGGGTAGTCGGAATCAAGCATTTAGCTCCGTTCTTCAAGCTCCGTTCTTCACTTTCCGCCCAATTTTTCAGATGAATGAGTGTCAGAACTCAACGCTTATAGACGAGACGAAGGAAATAATAATAACAACTCTTCCAAGTGGGAATCAAAACCAAAACCGTCGGTCGCGTTTTCAATCATTCGCTATCCTACAGTGGCATGACACCCCCCAAAATTACTTTGACAATATATATTTGGCTAAAAGTAAAACATACTTTAAATATATACTACGCCGTAAAGGCTATATGAAATGTCTAGCAGTATCCGCATGCCTACTAAGCCACAGCTTGGAACACAATGTCAGTCTTTAGTGCCCACATATTTGCATGGACATGTCCAGCTAAATGCATAAGGTAGGGTACTTAAACCAGCACCCGTTGCCATGCCAGGATGCTTTGTCGAATACCAATTGGGGCTAGGAATATATATTTAGTTAGTTAGTTAATTGTTGGGAGAGTGGAGCTATTAATGTTACCTGTGACGGTAAATATTTTTAAAACATATAAAAATGTGTATGTAGCAGAATATTAAACATTTTATATATTTTATAAAAAATATTTTCTAATTTTTCGAGGCATTGCGTGCTGAGTGACGTAACTCAGCGCCGCGCTTGGCTACAACGCCACTGCGAAGAAACGAAAATATTAAATATTTCATTCCCCCGTGTACTTGTGTCTTTGCAACTTTTTAACATTAGATTCTTAAGTTCCCTGTGCCTATCCTGATACATGCGGGATACAGCGTGAAAAAAATGAAATAAACAGTTATAAGCACGCCTATTTACACTATACAACTATTAAGCTGTTGTATGAACGCCTGCAAACACTTGATAAGCAAAACGTTACTTACCCCTCGAATGTTTTCGAGGGAACACTCCACTTCATGTGTAAATTACCGATTAGGGTTAGAGTTACCAACTGGAAAACAAAAGGTTATTTAGAATATTCCTTTAAGAGATTTTTTAAATAATATTTTGATGAACTTAAAATAAATAAAATAATAGAGATTAGTAATTTCCATAATTATGTTACTAAAGTAATACAAGATGTAAGAAGGAACGGAACTTTAAGGTACGGAAGTGTTTTAATAAGAACGTAGTGTCCTAACACTAGGTTAGGCGAAGTGGAGACAAAAGACGACAGATCCCACCGTCAGATGGGACTAATAATGCACAGAAGAGAGAGAGAAGCCAGAACAATGATTCGGGCGAATCCACGAGCGGAGATAGTTTGAAATTTTAAAAATATAATATAAATATTTAAAATTTTCTTTAAATATAGTCAACATGCATATTACATGTGCTATCAACATGTATTCTCGTGCGGGCAGCGATAAGACGGGCCGGTAATCTGCTTACAGCAATCGGCTTATTGGTTCAGCGGCTCCCATAGTATTAAAAATACACGAACGACTCTGTTTGCTCTCGAAACAGTGTATGATCGAAAATTAACATCGCCGTACACAGAGCTGTTACGTGAAAATAATCTTTTCTTTTCAACCAAATTCTTAATTTATAGTGTTTTTTTAGCTTCACGCTGTATTCTGCATGTAGCAATGTAGGCAGAGGGAGTTTAGTGTTAAGACACTCCACTTCCCACTATAATTAATAATAAAAGATTATATATTTGGTGGCACCGTAATTACATGGCGAAATAAATAAGTATGAATAATTATGATTGCCAATTTCTCATGGACAATGTGTTCATGTACATTATAAATATTTCATTGAATTAATAAACAAGACGCAACACCTTTATTTTAAACTTTCACGCTGATTCCCGTCTATACCAAGGTAGGCAGAGGGAACCTAGCGTAAAGATACTCCATTTCCCACTTCAGGACGAGACAGTGACATGTGAGTAGCGGAACTTAACGCCACGCTTTGCCTTGTTAACTTAATTTAATAAAGATATGGTCAAGAACTGTAAAAAGATAAAAATAGTAAGTTCTTATTAGGACGCTCATTTCTAATTAATTACTTATTAATATCTGTGCGAACGTATTTATATAGTTGTTTAGAAATAGACGTTACGGATCACATCGTTATATAACATTTGCGATAGAGAAGTTCACCTTATCGTCTCATCTTTTGTATTATAATAATATACAAGTATTACCTTTTTTTTATGTTTGAACATTGTAACATATATTTATACTAGTGGACCCAAACGCGGCTACGCCCGCTTGAACTATACGAATAATTATGAAATTATTTTCAGTTTTCAATAGAGAGATTCGTTAAGCAAGCTCATTTTGGGTGACGTTTTCTAACAACAAACTTTGCAAATCATTGCTTTGCAACGGACGATTGTTATTAACATGGCGGAATAAATTGCATGTCAAATTAATTAGTATTTTAATATATTGGTATATATCGAAAATATTAGAAATATGAGAAAAAAAGGTATCCTATGTTCATCCCGAGACCCTCATGTATCTCTATATGAGTATTTTATCACAATTGAATTAGCGGTTTGGCCCTGATTGCGTAAAAGACAGACAGACAGACAGACAGAGTTACTTTCGAATTTATAATATAGGTATGGATATCAAAATTTATGATATAACTATAGTATTTTGTTGAAAATCTGAATTAATAAACATATTGAATACATTTTGGTATTTATTTATTTGTAACAAAATATAGTAACAGTATGCGGTGCTAAAATAACATATAGTTATTTCCTTTTTCACAAAAAAGGCAATAAATCACAGTGTCGATATGCATCGGTGTATAGAGGAACGAGTAACAGGAACGTATAAATTCCGAATCGATGCGATTTTTTGGAATCGAGCCAAGTGGGTAGATTTTTAAATGGCGGTCGAAGGCTTCCGGCGGAAACCAAGGAAATGAAGAGGATTCTACCGCCACCTACAACTTTCGACACGACACTCGTCTTGACACGGGAAATGAAAAGTGATTTTTCGAAATGAACGAATCTTTTATTAATAAAATTTCTTTATTATTTATAAAATTTAAAACAGCAATACTAGATTAGAATTTTGGGTTTTTTTAGGGTTCCGTATGTCGAAAGGTGAAATGGAACTCTTATATTTGCACTTTGTTGTCCGTCTGTCAAAACATATACCTGCAAACTTAAGTTAATCTACTTTTATAAGTGGTACTTCCCTTAGACCCACAATCCTGAAATCGGTACGGAAGCCTCCGTGGGCGAGCCTGACTCGCTCTTAACCGCTTTTTTATATTTATGATCAAAGAAGAGCTACTTGCACTTTATACTGCATAAAGTAACAATGCATTTTTTTAAAGTAACTTTATGTTGAAAGCAGTCTTTTGTTAATCTGTGAATTAATTATCATAGAAAATAATTCTGTAAGTGCTATACAGACTTTAAAAAATCCAAGACCAGTGGTATTTCAGACAACTCTCATAAATTGTGTTGGAGTAATTCAAGCAGTTCTCCAACTTTACGAGCACTAGCATTGTGTTTTATTCAACTGATAAAGTAGATAGGACGGAAGAAATGATGCACTCAGTGTGGCTTTTAGCTTACGAGAGAACCCTTTTAAAATTACAGTTCCTTAGAACTGGTTAGTTTATATCTGGAGTAAAATCTCAACGGTATACTCGGATTTATTTAATATGATGTGAAAAATGTACTTGTATTTTTATTATACTCGTTATTTTTCTTACTTTTGACGTTTCATAATTACGTATTAGTTAGTAATTACGTACGTATTGGTCGACTATAATTTATAATGTAAAAAACGTCTTCTTACTACGTAAGTTCGATATTTAACGTATTGTAAGTTCGATATCTACTCAGCGGCAGAGCGCGGCGTTGAGTTCCACCACTGAATAAAATGTCTCGTACTTCTGTCGCTAAATTTCACTGAAGACATTTTGATATATCTTCTCAGTAAGTACCAGCACACTTAACCTACGGGGTATCAAATGGCAGTAAGCGTTTTCGTCGATAAAAACAAATTAGAATTGGCCGAGGCCGAGCCGCTTAGCGACAAAGCTGTTTGCAAAACACGGCAAATTGCTTCCATTAGTGCGCATTACGCCATCAGGCGGGACCGCGGGACATGCGGGACACGGGACGGTGACAGCCTGCCTATTATATATATATATTATGTATGTACAGACACACAGACAAACCCTAAAGGAAAATATAACTTGGCCCTTTCATATAAGGCCTATATTTTATTATCTTGAAAGGCAATTCAAAATATATCAGTGATAAAGCCTAGGGTTGTATCGAAGTGTTTACACCAAAATATGCTCTATCGGTATAAAAACGTATTCTTTAACGTTACAGAAAAATATAATTTTAGATCGTCGAGTGATGCCCGTTGACACTTAGCGTGGTAAACTGAAATATTATTTATGTATAATTTGATTTGAGGCCAGTCGTGGTGCAGAGGTACAAATGTGCGACTTTACCACGTTTATAGTAGTTTTTGGTTCGATTCGCACTTGATAAAATAAAATATTTAATATTTTCATATATTCACTCAGGTAATGAGGCAAAGCGAGTCGTTTAATTCCGCCACTTAACACACAATGCCTTAAGAATTCACTGGAAAGCGAGGAATGTAACATAAACATACTTCATGTTAATAAGAACGAAGTAACATTAGGTTCCCAGGTTCCCTCTGTCTAATTTGCTATGTGGGGATACAGCGTGGGGATAAAGCGTTACGATTACTTAGAAAATATTAATTGTATTATCAAAAATAATACAATGGCATTTTCGATATAACGAAAGAAAGCCTGGCACTGACAGAAAAATAATGCGAAAGCACGAAGCGGAAACAATTCGTCCTTCCACTGCCCACGAAAAGCAATTTGCACAGTAAGCGGTTCCGCTTTTCCCAATTTCCCAGCAATTATGATTTTATGTAAAGGTTACAACTATAATGTTAATAATATAATATGGTCAGTACAGTTTTAGTTAAAAAGGCTTAATACTTGAGGCCAGTCTTAGCGCAGGCAAAAGTGTAAACGCGAGGGGTTGTAGGTTCAATCCCCACTAGAGGAAATAAAATATTTATTTACATTTCCTTTTTCTGGTGTTAGTTTAAAGCGCGGCGTAACACGCAATGACTCCAGACTTCGGTGAAAAATGGGGAATGGAATGGTTTTAACACTAGGTTCCCTCTGCCTGTAACTTATTTTATTTTTATAACTTAAATAAGCATTGTTTTATTTAATATTGGTAAAATCAAGGAATTCACTGTAATAAAACACACACCACAACCAGACTCTTCGAATGATATTCCAGCAAACATCGTCTCCGCTAATAAGATAACTTAAGAGGGGACTGAGAGGAAGAAAGAGTACTCAACTATTATATGAACCCCTGTCATTATCCATTCCTCTCATTACATTATTCTTGAAGTGATCTTTTTAAAAATTTGATTATTGTTTTTCCTTAATTCGGTCTTCCTTTCCAGCTATTTTGTACGGTTCAGACAAAAAGAGCTTCTCCTTAAAACTTGAATTAAGCAAAATTTAAGAATTATTTACTTATTTAATTTGAATTAAATATAAATTGAAAATATAAAAATATTTTAGATATTTTAAAGCTTTGTCTTACTATCGTCACGTCCAATAAGATATGTTCTAATAACAAAGAAAAATATTTGTGACAAATAAAACAACTTTCGCAATTAGTTCTATACTTTTAGCAAACGTTCTACGCTTTTGGCTTATAAAGGAGTGATTCCAATTAGAAAATGTTTTTAAAACTTTAATTAGATTTTTTATTTGCATTGCTATATAAAAAATAAAAAGTATAATATATACTTTGTGCCAAAGGCAGACTAATACAAATCGGGAATAAAAAATAATGACCTTTGAAATATCAAAGGTACATAAAATTTTAATTAACTCGTATAAAACGTAATATTATGCTTTAAAACAAAATCTAAACTACTGCAAAGCGTTCCCTTTCAGAGATAGCATTTAAATTTTGTAACTTTTTCTCTTTTTAGAAACGAGCAAATAAGCAATGAGATTGGAATGCCGCAATGAGAAACTATTTATGTTGTTTTTAAATGTAAACCACAAACTCATGTAACTTTGAGAATTTTTGAGAGTAATTGCGCTTAATTTTTAAATAAAACATATAATTGATGAAATGTCGACCCTATTTCACTTATTTTAATTGACATTATTTTCTTTTTTTAAGCTTCCCGCTGTCCTGCACATAACAAGGTAGACAGAGGGACACTGGCAACCTAGTGTTAAATCCGTCCTCAATTAAGAAACTTTTGTTCTTCATTACGTGTTGAATGGCGGAACCCAACGCCGCGTTTTGCCTCGTCACCAGTTAATCTTTACAACCCATTAATCTTTCTCTTTCCTTTTTTTATTTTTTCTCCAGATATTTTTTCCTTTACTAATTTTAAAATTTTAAGCATTTCAGGTTTCGTACCGCTTTTCTGTAAAGATTATTAAATGTGTATGGTCAGACCTACTTTCAGCAATCTCTTTCTTTTAGCATCGCACTCACCGCAGGGTAGGCAGAATTTGTATTAAGACACTCCGTTCCCCATTTTGCAAGTTGCTGACTAGAATACTATTTTACAATATATATCTATAATAAGTTTAAAGAAATATATATTGTTTACAATACAAATGTACATGTAACACCACTAGCACAGTATACAGATTGCGTTGCGAGTGTACACCCCCAGCTTTCAACACCCCATAATCGATCGATCGCGTTTCCAATAAAGGGTGTTTACTTAGCATTATTCAAAATATTTGCTACAATGTTTCTACGCTTCCATTCAATGGTACTTTCAATCGTTTCATTTTAAATATTAAATACGTATTGTTGGAGTTAATTGATATGTTTTGTTAGTTAATGTTAAAGTTAAATTACAATATAGTTAGTATACAATACAGTCATAATTGTAAACTTTGAAATATTTTGAATTTAACGTGGCGGTTGTGGGTTTGATTCCCACTCGGGGAAATTAATTATTATTTATTGATATTTTCATTTTGCCTACCACCCGCATGTAGAAGCATGCGGGATAGAGCGAGAACCTATTTTTTTTTTAAATAAAAATATCTCTATCTCCTTAAAATTATAATTTGTATATACACAGACTCAGGAATTTTGTATTAATTTGGACAATGCTTCTTTAATAAAATAAAATTTAAGATAAACAGATTCACTACAAAAGTAAAATACCTCTCATCTGAACTCAGAATTACCTTAATTACAAGCCACATGTGACGTTCCCGTAGACTCGTAGCGGCTCTACGAAATTAGCTACGAACAATGCCACTGATATTATCGTTACGTAATATTAAAGGCTTACAGGCTTATTTTACGAGAGCGAATGTAAGGATGGATTTTTTTAATTACAAGCCTTGTAAGTGGAGGTCTTTATTTTTTTATATTTGTTTATATGCTAGTGGCATTCAACTTCGTCTTTCATTTAAATCTGTCTAGTAGTTCAAAAGATGTGAGTGTACAAACGGACAAACAGATAGACGAAACCTCTTAAAACTATGTTCATATTTTGCTACCATTTTTATACTAACCTACATAATTTTTTCAAAAAAATATTTAATTTAATTAACTCCTTTATTATACTATAGATAGATAATAAATAAAGCTCATTAAAATATATTTGTATAACGTATATTATACAAATAAAGCCTCAAAATAAAAATAATATTCCACGAACAACTCCCTTTAAAAGTAATCGGCGTGAAGAATATTGTCTAAAAGAAAATGGAAAATGAAAATTGATGTGCTGTCGAATTAAGCGCGCTGATAAATGATAACGAATACATTGGCTTATCGAATGAACGAATTGAATAAATAACAAGACATTTTCCATCTTGTTACACAATCAAATTTGTAAGGACAATAATTTTTACTTATTATTTAATTTTTATTAAATTACTTGATTTTTTTTATATTCCGCTTTAGTAGCTTAGGGAGAGAGAACGTAGTGTTAAGACACACTGTTTGTCACCTCGTGCCTATAATTAGCACATTGCGAGGTGGGTAGCGGAACTAAACGCCGCGTTTATTCACATAGAGAAGAAATAACATTAAATCATTCCTTAGTTCTACGTGCGATGAATGATTGAATTGAATAAATACATAAAATACATAAAAAGGATAATATTTTTTACCAAACTTTGCAAGTAAGCAGTTGACTGACCGTAAACGTAATGGTCGTGGATTCGATCCCCATTTGGGAATTATTTCCATCATTTCATCAGTCCATATAAAAAATGAACCAATATAAAAAGCAGTCACGCTGAAAACACCATCATTTTACTTCGTACTACTTTACTAAAGGGTGCATAATTAATACTGTATACAGTAATAAGTATACAGTAGGCGCGAGATAATGAATTATAATTTGTAAGATTATCAGAGTGACCTACCTCTCTCTTAATTTGTATGTATGTCATGTTGTTCCACCTGCTCGTAAGCGAATCACGTATCGCTGTGAACGCGGAACATCCACCAGAATTCATTTGCTGTACTGATTTATAAACTTAATATTTTACGTGACACCTCCAGATAAAATCTATTGTTGTTTTTTAATCTTACATTATTAAATAAATAATACAATAGTCATAATTCTTTGAGCCCGTCAAAACGCACCGGTACATAATTTGATTGCAAGCGCGGTGGTTTTGGATTCAATCTCACTTTGGGGAATGAATTATTTTCATATTATTTTGTAACAAAGCAAAGCGCCGCTTTTAGTTCTGCCGCTGTATGTATATACAGCGGCAGAACTCGAAGATTAAGCGGAAAGTGGGGAACAGAAGTCGCTTTTGGGAATAGAATGTTTTTACACTAAGTTCCCAGGTTGGTAGAGAAACGTAAATTAAGGTAAAATAAATTATTACGTCATTTTTCTGTTATAAAAGATAAATTTCCTAGGATTTTAGTACGTAAAGAAAAACATAGCTTTAACAGTATCATATATAGGCAATGCTCACTAAGCCAAACACACGGCTCTCAGTTCCAGTTATGCCAATTTAATACAAACAACAGAACTAGCCATTTCAACGGTCGAGCATGAAATATATGGGGACGAAAATAAAAATGGCCGCCGGGGTCGGGACCGGGATAACAATGGTAAAAATATGCTTCACGAATAAACCACTCGAATTACATTAGCCTACATCCTATTCATCCCTGATTTATTTTCGGGATAAGTGTTTGTTTTATTTTATAAATGTTGACGTT
This sequence comes from Heliconius besckei, assembly GCA_018249835.1. Classification (NCBI taxonomy): domain Eukaryota; kingdom Metazoa; phylum Arthropoda; class Insecta; order Lepidoptera; family Nymphalidae; genus Heliconius; species Heliconius besckei. The sequence continues at coordinate 1,745 of DWNA01001292.1, read as the reverse complement.
TTAAATATAAAATTTATTATAATTCTCCCTTTCCTAATAGGATTATAAAGGCTCCCCCCTCATGTAAATATTCATTATTTTTAAATTTGACGTTTTACTTGTCGGTCTTGGTACAAATTTATATTTTAAAATTGGGCAAATTAAATTTAAGTAACAAAGACTTCCAAATTTTCTTAAATTTAAACGAGATTGACAGCCTAATCCCGTTAACTATCAAATATACGATATAAAAAGTATTAATTATAGGTATTTCAAAGAAAAAAACTATTAAAAGTTGAAATTTTTTAATTCATAGTTTTTCCTAATTTTCCTGGTACTTAACTTATTGTCTTGCAATATACATACGATCATAAGATAGAGATTAGAATATTTTTATTTTTGCCATAAATATAAATTAAAATAAAACGATCTTGATAATTTTAAGTCTCCTATATATTTCCTAACGACTGTTACGTATTTTACTTAAACTAAGTAATGGGATGTCGTAAAAGCCTACTATCGTCGTAAATTAAATTAGCATTGGTATTAAATGTCTCGCGTGTGCCGAATGTAAGTAAACTTTGACAATCACTCTTCATAATTATTAACTTAGGGGCATATATAAAGTATATATATATATATATATTCATCAATTTTTTTTTAAAGGATATAAAAAATAAAATTTTATTTCGACACGCTGTATCCCATACGTACTAGAATAGACAGAGGGAGTCTAGGAACCTAGTGATAAGACACCTTTTCTATTTTCCGCCGAAATCTTGACGCATTGTGTGTTAAGTGGCAAAACTCAACGCCACCCACAGGTTCAGCTTTTCAGCTTCACGTTGTATACCGCATGTACTAAGGTAGGCAGAGATAACCTAGTGTTAATACACTCCGCTCCCCACTTTCCGCTTAATTCTGGGGGCATTGCGTGTTGAGTGGTGTACTCAACTCAACGCCGCGCATTGCCCGGATGCCATAGCGAAGAAATTAAAATATTAAACATTTAATTCTAATATTTCCTACAGTGCAAAATTAAACCCACAACCTGTCGTGTTTACTGTGACACGCTGGTACCACAACTGGCCTAGTCGTAGGCTATAATATATGCGGTAAAACGCATGAAAAAAGAAACATATTCTGGACTTTCACACTCAATGCAATTGTAGGTCAACAGTACCATGTTGATTACTTGTAAATAAAAAAAACATTGCCCCAAATTTATTTTGTAGCTAGGTCATAATAAAAGTAGGCTTATTTCATAAACTAATGTATAAAATACATGCAAACAGTTCAATTAACTCTTGGACTATTTTTAATATTATATCTGAATACGCTTTTAAGCAATTACAGTTATATGAATGAGTTATATGAATGAGGTTAAATATTAATTTTCAAAAAACTTTTTAAAATGAGATTCTTATTATATGGGACAGTTATAAGTTTAATTGCTTTTAACATTAATAACGAAGCTTACAAACTTACCAAAAGACGTTAATTACTTTTTTAACCAGTATACACATACCAGGGTAGGGTATCTGGTAACATAGTGTTAAGATACTCCCATTAGGACACTTCCTTTACGCATAGAGAGATCAAATTCCTGAAACTTTTCGTGTAGATTGGCGGAACTCAACTCCGTGCTTTGACTTGTTACCAGAGCGAGAAATAGAAAATAATTAATATTTCCTGTTTATTTCAGCACAGCAGGAAATAAAAATAATTAATTCCAAGTGAGAATCAAACCCACAAATATTATGCTT
>DWNA01001291.1:0-15393 GCA_018249835.1 Heliconius besckei | reverse complement strand
TAAGTGAGGGACGGAGTATCTTATATATTAATTAATACATAAGCATATTAACACATTGTATCAAATTATTTTAAATGAAGTACAAAAAATGTATTTTCGATACTAAAACGAAAATCACAGTATAATATTTTAAATATCAAGGCACTATCGTCTTATAGTTACATTTTTATATTGCATATTATGAGGGCTATTCAATTAGAGATCTTAACAACGTATAGGATATAAATATGTATGATATTTATAACTATTTTACTTATCAAAAATATATATTTTTTACACTATTTTAGTACAGTGTGATGCCTTTTTAGCATTATTAGTTTTACACTCACTGCAAAAGTATTAAATAATCTATAACTGGTCCAAATTCGGTCTATTTACGTAAGTTTTTATTTATATGGACGATACTAATATATATGAAAAAAGAAGATTACTAAATTAGCCCTCTACATATATTCACCTATAAAAGAATGCCTCCCCAAATCGCCGTATCTAACTTATAGCTTAAAGTAAAGCTGTCTTTTGCTACATACATGTTATAATAAAATGGCAGTCTTCATTTCATTTTTACAAGGCACTTATTAATATACATCTATTATTTATATACAACTAAAGTTACAACCCGAATGAAGACAATATTTACATTTACCGTAAAATCGGTAATAAGCGCTTACAATCACTTTGAGCATATCCAGGGTATAATATATATAACATGCACAAAATGAAATTACAAGGAAACTATTCCGATTACATCGGCACAATAAATACTAATAGAACAATACTTATAAGGTCAACAGTCAGAAGTTTATGTACAGACAATACAAATACAGTTTACATTCATTACACTAAGAATCCCTTATATAAATTGTATTGCTAAAATAACTACTTATATATAACATTTACAGAGGATCCATTATTAATTCTTACATTCTCATAGTAGAATGAGGTGGTTTCCTATTACCGGGGGCGGGTGGTAAGCCCGGTCCTACTAATGGCGACATAGATGGTGATCTAGTTGCTAGTGGAGATAGGGATGGTGAGAACGAAGGCGACATAGCCGCTGCAGAGAAACCAGGAACATCGTGACTAATAGGTGACCGTGGTAATAAATGTTGAGGTTGTCTACATGACAATGACGGGGCAGGGCAGCTCCGAGGGGCAACGGTCGTAAGCAATGGTGGTGGAACACTTTTACCGCCAGATATCGAAGTCCCTTTACTTTTAGCACTTGAAGCACCACTATTACCACTTTGTAAAGAAACAGTATCGTCTTTTAGCCTAGCTATTTCCGAGAAAACGTGAGCTAGCGGCTGATATTGTGGACCCCAGTCTAATAAGTAGTCCCAGTTATAGCTTCCTGTTAACTCTTCTTCTGAATGTACTATAGAACTCAAACTTCCTGTCATCGATGGTCCGGCAGTGGGCACTACGTTGTTATCTCCAGATGAACTAGGAAAAGCTCCAAGTGCCATTGCCCTATCAACAGCAGCATTTGCTTCTTCAGCACTGCTCGCTCTTTCGCTTCCAGTTACTTCGTTTAATTTGGCATAAATTAAGTTAGTTATATCATTTTCGTGTGCACTATCCTCATCAAACATATGTATCGAATCTATGGGAGCGTGGTGCATCATATTATCTTTATTAGCAACGTTTTCTGAACATCTGCGAGAAGATGTTGAAGCACCGCCGCCTGTACCAGTATCCACTATTCCCAATCTAGCTAAATATTCTTGAGTATTATGAACAGAAACATCTGATAAGTTATCATCATCGACACCACCAGCCTGTCTTAGCATACCAGAATCTCTTTGTAATGGACCTTCATTAATCATTCTTATTTCCTCGTCTTCTCCATCTTCACCATCTTCTGCAGATCCACGACCACTTGAGCCTGATTGGTCAGATCCAGAGAGCTCTGAAGTAGTTGCTGCTCCAGAGTTCGAACTAGCGGTATGAGGCCCATATGGAGGAATCTCATCATATTTTGGCGGAGCAAATTGAGCAGTATTGACAGTACCTGTATTGCGTATTGGAATCGTGTCGAAAGCACTAGGGTCTACATAACTATTCGTAGCACCTATTCCTTCTGAATTTAATCCAGGTTTGTTCACTTTCTTATGTTTGTTTTTTAAGTATATATACAAGAGGAGCACCAAAAAGAATATTATCATTATAAATATTCCTGTTATTAGTAATCCTAACGCCCAAGTGGAAAGGCCACTGCTTTGTGCGACGGATGCATCAGTAATTATATTTGACTGATCTGAAACTACAGCCAAGGGGTCGAGCAATATTTCTACTGCAGTTTTGTTGGTAAGTGACCCTTGACGGCCCGAACTTGCGGTAATGACTAAGCTTATAGATTTATCGGCACCAAATAAATTCTTGACAGATTCCACTTTTTTCTTTAATACAATAACACCTGTGGTTCTATTAATTTTAAAGTATGAATGGGACGTCGATAACTGATAAACTATACGGCCATCTATACCCTTGTCTCTGTCTGTGGCAGTTGTTTGTCCAATAACATAACCTGCAGGTAATGCGCCCAGTTTCGGAACACCGAAATTATAAGTCTTTTGGGTAAATTGGGGATAAAATTCATCGCGACTTTCTATATCAATCCTTACTTTCACTGTAGCACTCTTCCCACCCACGTCGCCAGCTTTTATTGAAAATTCATACTTATTCTTTTGTTCATAATCGAATACCGAGTTCGTGTTTACAAGACCAGTTGTAGAATCTATTTGAAACATTTTCCAAGAGTCATCGTTTCTATTGTAATTTGTAGACAATGGTACTATAGAGTAATTTAGTTTACCATATTTGCCTCTGTCTAAATCAGTAGCTCTTGCTGTAAATATCGATGTTCCAACCCGTTCATTTTCTCCTATTGTCTCGAAATATTCACTTACAGGGAATGTCGGCGTATTATCATTTTCATCAATAATTTCCATGGATATGTACACAGCATTACAAAGGCAAAGAATACCCTGATCGCAAGCAACCACAATTAATTTATACTTGTCTTTACCTAAGTCACAGTCGAGAGTTTTATTTACAGTTAGAACTCCAGTTGTTGGATGGATGTAAAAAGATTGCTCGTCATCGCCAGAGGTTATATTAAAAATAATCGCTGAATTGGGTGTTCCATATAAATCAGTATCAGTTACTGAGAGTTGTGTAAGCGTGTGACCTTTTTTAACGTCTTCACTGATACTCAATTCAAAATAATTTACAGAAAACACTGGCGCATTATCATTAGCGTCTGTTACAGTCACATATATTGTAATAGACGTTTTGTTTTGGTTGTAAGATAACATTTTTCCTCGTTCAACGGCAGCTAATCCTAGAACATAAGAATCTTGCACTTCTCTGTCTAATCTACTGACTAAAATTAAAGCACCTTCATTGGTTATATCAAAGGCTTCTTTATCATTGCCAGATGTTATGTGGAAATCTAGATTGTATTTTTTTAGTACATCGTTAATTCCGCCAATTTGTAACAGTGATGATCCTTTTTCCGTGTCTTCGTTGACTGTTATTCTGTAATTAAAAAATGATTTTAAATTAATAAATATGTTAAAAAAATCATTAAATATTTATAGATATGCATGAATGTAACAAAAAATATTATATCAGAGGGGTAAAGAGAAGTGTTCTTGAAGCTTATTATTACTGATATAAAATTGGTAAACTTTTTTAAGAGTAAAAAAGATAATTTAAATATTATTTAAGAAAATATAAGATATGATTTTATAGAAAAATATACAACTTTAGAACGTTAGAAAGCAAAGTGTATATGTGTATTAAAAAAAACTAAAATATTGGTAGCGGATTTACATAACGTGCGGTTTATTAAAATATTGCTTAAATTAATTAATTATTACATTATGAGGTCGTCATGGCGTAGTAAGATCTAAGATCTGTTTGTAAGAACTTGTGGAGTTTGTGGTGGTGGTTGTGGGATCGATTACTATTAGAAAGAAATATTATTTTCATTTCTATGCACTGGTGCATAAAGCGGCGTTGAGTTCTGCCGTTCTAAATCTTGAAAAATGGGCGGAAATTCGGGGAATAAAATATCTGTCTCTCTATCGCTGCCCATCTTCCTGTGCGTTATATTAATTAAACATTTGAAATACACACCTATAAGTGTCCTGTCCAATAAATGGCTTAATCTCCGACGTTGCTCCAGTACTGATCCGTACAGACGCGATGGCACTCCTATTAGGCTTTCCATGGTCTGTGGCCATTACGGCCAATTGTACATCACTCTGATGCGACATCAAAGCGCTGTAATTTACATACAAAACACCAGAATTTGCGTCAACATAGTATCCGGAGATCGGTTGTAGGATAGAATAAGATATTTTCCCGTTTTCATCGTTGTCAATGTCTTTTGCGCTGACAGATCCTATTTCCATAATGCCGCTGCCTTCTGGAATGGACGAAGAATATTTTTATTTTCGTGATAATAATAAATACAGTAATATATATCAAATAATAAAGTAATGATATAGTTTATTTTATTCAAAATATCAATCTCTAATATATATATGTATCTATATTTGTTACATAATGGGGACTTTATATAATAAATTCTCCACTTGGAGGAATGAGTTATTTTCATTTAACCGCAATGGTAATAAGGTAAAGTGATTTTGAATTCCACCACGAAAATTGGGTAATGCGTAGGGAACGGAGTGTTTAACACTAGGCTTCCTTTGCCTACCCTGCATAGGTATGCGAGACGTCACGTTGTACGTGAAGCTAAATAAATATATCAGTGAATAGTCCATTAAAAACGGCTTACCAGGTAAAACTCTGTTATAGGATATATCATCAAACACAGGTGTATTATCGTTTATGTCGGTAACTTTAATAGTTAATGTGGTCTGCGCTATATGCTCACTGTCCGATGCGCTTATATTGACTTGATAAACTTTTTTGTTTTCGTAATCCAGTGGCTTGTTCAAGACTATCTTGCCGCTATATCTATCTATTGAAAATGTATTATCTCCATGAACAATGGCATATTTCAGCGCTGGATATGTGTCAACATCATTTGCAGTAACAGATGTAAGCACCGAGCCGACTTCCGCTCCTGTAAAAGGTTAAAATAAAATAAAAATAAAAAAACACAATACACGCAGACGCTACTCTCGTTTGACTGCGACTTTAACGTTTCGTAAAATAAAATTGTCTAAAACAAAACCCGGCCGCAATACAATGATATAAAAACAAAGAAACAAAAAGAGAACGCGGACCGTTGGTCGGGGAGGCACCAGTAAAACATGCACTCGAAAAAAATGTAATACCGTCCAATAAATATTGATCCTAAAGGAGTCTCTTTTATTTAATCTCGACTTTGAGATCGAAAAGTCACAATGTAAGCCGACCGCAGAGTCGAGAATACAAATTATGTAAAATGAATCCCTCTTTGCAAAACGCTTTTTGTACTACCAATTTATATCGGAAAGTCGATAGGCTGGCCTATAGTAATTTAAAAACGAATATGTAAGTAGGTGAAAAAAATAAAAACTTACCTTCCGATACAGAAATGACATTCGGCGGTGGGAATGTCGGTTGATTGTCATTTATATCGACTATGTTGATTTTTAACGTGGCTGTGCCAGTCATTTGTGGATTGCCTTCGTCTGTCGCTATAACTGTCAGCTTGTACGATTCACGTATTTCGCGGTCTAATACTATGTTCGTTTTGACCGAGCCGGAGAATGCCGGTTCTATGATGAAAGCATTATCGTGATTTCCATCGACAATATGGTACAGAATTCTTGCATTCACTCCCCGGTCTCCATCCGTTGCTGCTAATTGTACAACAAATTCACCTTTTGTGTTACCCTCAAGAACATTTGCGATGTATTGTTGTTGTGTAAAACTTGGAGCGTGATCATTTTGATCCAAAAGATTTATTATAAGTTTGCAATACCCATACAACACGGGTGCACCTTCTGTTCGGGCAACAACAACAAGCTCTCTTCTTGGTCCAGGATAAGATTCATAATCTAAATTTGCCGAATTATTGACCTTTATAACACCCGTATTAGAATCTATTTCGAAAGCATATTGATCATTTCCATTCCCAAATTCATAAATAATGTTTTGTCTACGTCCGTCACTTCTTAATGCAGTTACTTGTAAAACATCTTTGCCATATGGCAAGTTCTCATCTATGGAAACATTGTAAGAGGAATTTTGAAAATTTAAAGAAGGCGTTTGATCAGAAAAGTCACCGACACGTATTTCAATTAGTCCTATTGAACTTTGTGGGGGACTACCCTTATCTTTGGCCATAACTTTAAGGTGTATTAGTTTACCATTTTCACTAGCTAAACTCTGAGTAGCGGTGAGGACCCCTGTAGTTGGATTTATACGAAATTTATGATTTGAAGTATCTAGAAGTTCGTAAAGTATTTCTGAATTTATGCCAATGTCGTTATCAGAAGCAGATACTCTAAGTAGGCTCTGTCCAGGTGGAGTTAAAGTCCCTACTTGCTCTCTGAAAGGATATTTACTAAATATGGGCTTATTATCATTTACGTCGTTGATCGTTACTTCTACTGATACTCTTTGTGAGCGCGCGACGTATCGTCCCTGGTCCGTGGCGACAGCTTCAAAGCGGTAGGTGCTGGTTGTTTCTCGATCAAAGTACCTGTAAAATAAATGCGAATTAATAACATATGATTCGTTTTTATTATTTATTTGTTTATTATTTCAGCTTCACACTCCCGCATGTATTAGGGTAGGCAGAGGAACTTAGAGTTAAGACCTTCCGATCCCTACTTTACTTACCTAGCGGAACTTAACGACGTGCTTTGCCTCGATACTAGAGCGAATATATGAAAACATTAAATATTTCATTTCCTCAAATGGGAATCAAACTCACAACCTGTTGCGTTTACAGTCACACACTTGTGTTCTTGTGCAACGACTGGCCGAACATGTATCATTTATAACATTTAATATTAATAATGATAATAATTTTATGATTTATTACTTACCCAGTTGTAAAAATTATGCCAGTTTTATTATCTATTCTAAATAGTCCTTGGCTTTCATTTGCTAAAGAATATACTATTCTTTTATTGTAGCCTAAATCAGCATCTGTTGCTCTTACTTTGATAATAGATGTGTCAACTTGTGCATCTTCGGGAATAGCTGCTGAGTAATGTCCAGTATCAAAAACTGGATCATTATCGTTTTGGTCTTCAATCATGATTGTAAGGTTGCATGATCCCTGTAACGCTACTGGTGAACCATGATCATGTGCAGTTATCGTTAAATCATATTTGCCCTGAGTTTCTCTATCCAAAGTTTTTGCAGTAAGCTTTCCCGTTGTAGCGTCAATTGAAAATTTGTTCCCGTTATTACCTGATGTTATGCTGTATGTTACTATTCCATTGGCACCTATATCTTTGTCTGTGGCTGTTACAGTATGTATGACTTCAGGTTCATTATTTTCTGGCACTGTCAGTGTATAGCAAGAACCTTGTTTAAAGGCTGGTGAGTTGTCATTGACATCTAATATATTTACGGAGATAGTAGCTACATCAAAATTTGTAGAAGACTGAAAGGTACTTGAATCAGTAACGTACACTGGAAATGTATATTGATCACCATCTTCACGGTCGATTTTTGTCTTTACAGTAACTGTGCCGAGACGTTCATCAATGGTAAATTTATCCCCTGCTACGCCAGATGGAATCATATAGCTTAAGTTACCTGTAATAATTAAATAATATTGTATTGTGTACGCAAAGAACAACAAATTATGAAAAAGTAATAATATTGCAAATACAAAAACGTACCTGTATTTCCTCTGGGTGATTTGGCTGACAGTCTAGTTACAAAACTACCCGGTCGAATATCTTCGCTTATATTAGCTCTGTAATATGAGTCCGTAAACCTTGGTGGAATATTAGTCGACTCTTTTAAATTTAGTACTAAATTCATATGACTTTGTCGGGGAAAAGGTACGCCGTGATCTGATGCAGTGAGGTTTAATTTATATAACCCAGACTTTACTCTGGCAATATCTGAAGAATATTTCTTCATCAATGTCAACTTTCCCGTATCGTATTCTATCGCAAAATATGCGTGATCATTGCCACCTGATATATAATATGAAATTCTACCATTATCACCGGAATCAGTGTCAACCGCTAAAGCTTGGTATAAAATGCCAGATAAAGAATTCAGTGTCACAGAAACTTTATCAGCTGAGACGAACACCGGAGTATTGTCATTTGCATCTATCACTGATATATGTACTGTTGCTGTTGTAGCCATTCTCTCTGATACATTAGTAGCCAAGTCTACCGCGTCAATAACTAACCAATATTCTTTTAATTCTTCATAATCCAGAAGAGAACTTAGCGTGAGTGAACCAGTAAGAGCATCTAAAGTGAAAATACATCTTTCACGAGGAAAGCATGATAGTATACGGTAGTTCAATTCTCCATTAGCTCCAGCATCAGCATCTCTTGCAGTGAAATTGTAAATTATTGCTCCTACTTGAGTAACTTCAGAGACTTGAATATTAATTGGATCTATACTCCACTGAGGAGCGTTATCGTTTACGTCAATAATTTCAATTCGTACAGTAACTGCGCTACTTTGTGGATTATTTGTTGCAGATGTATCCAATGCTCTTACCTCTAAGCGATATTCCTCTTGAATTTCTCTATCCAGTTGTCTTGCAACTACTAAAGATCCTGTTCTTCTATCTATTTCAAATGTACCAGGAGAATAGTCTGATGTAAGTGGCATAAGTAGATATGATATTTGTCTCTCTTCTTCTTCATTTATCGTATTGTCATGTAATTCGCTATCACAACACGTAACAGTACCAACAATGTATCCTATCTTAGCGTTTTCTTTCACCTGTAATTGAAGACACAAATAATGTATTTTTTTGTTATCCTTTTTATAATTTTTTAAATAAATATCTGCACATTAACCAAAAATATAAGAACATATAACAAACCTTAAACGATAGACTAGAACTTGTAAAAGTTGGTCGGTTATCATTTAAATCAAGAACTTCAACTTTTAATTGTCTAACAGACTGTCGTGGTGGTTGTCCTCCGTCAGTTGCAGCTACTGTCAAGCGATATATTGATCTTTCTTCGTGATCCAAAACTGAAACAAACATAACTTTTTTAGTTCATTTGTTGAAAATTTAAACACATTTTCAAGTTTTCTTTCTTTACATACTTTTTATTTCAATACAACATGTTCGATATTAAATTTTAAGAGTATTATGTAGATCGAATAATTTACCTGTGCTTGTCTTAATAACTCCCGTGTTTGAATCTATAACAAACACCCCAAATCCATCCATATCCCTTTCATTTAAAATAGAATATTTGACAGTAGCGTTGACCCCATTATCTCTATCTATAGCCTTGACTCTTGCTACTTCTGCACCAGGTTGTTGTTCTTCTCTAACACTGACAACATCTTCCCTGGGATCAATTATCTCGGGAGAATTATCATTTACGTCTGTCACTTTGATTGAAATCGGAACTCTGCTCGACCTTGTTGGTGTGCCTTGGTCTCGCGCTTCAGCGAATAAGGAATAAGAACTTTTGTATTCTCTATCCAGGTCTTCTTTAGTTACTATAATACCTAGAAGGAAATAATTTATAAAATTATTTTTATTTATATATAACAAACCAATAAATTTAAATCGTTTCAGTTATTCAATAATTCAATTCAACTCGCACAAGTATAGGACGTACGTAAAATAAACGAGATATTTCGATACCAAAGCACTATGATTGCGGATAATCATCTACTCCATATTCGGAGCCTAAAAATTGTCATGACATGAAAGTTGGGAGGACGATAAATGTGATTTTGTACAACACACTCATAGTAAATCAATCTTTATTCCAACTGGAGTTAAGCACGCATTCCGGTTGACGGACTCGCTCTGTAGAGATAATAAGATGTGGCAGGGAACGTCGTAATGAGCTATGTGATGCGGATTCTAGAAAAAAAAAAGATATTTCCCCCGTACCGGTGCAAACGGCGACTGGGTCTCGTTTCAATGTTGTTTAAGTAAGAATGTATTTTATACATATGACTACAAATATTTATACATATTACACTTGTGTTGTTCATTGATAAAAACAAATGAGAATAGTCTAGTCATTTCAATATTAATATATACTTATTTGCGGTATATTATCAATATTATATTTTTTAGATTTAAAATCCTTAAAATTGTAACATATTTAAGACGTAAACGCGACGGTTGTTGGTTCATTCCAAACAGGATAATGAATTATTATCAATTATTTTCCCTCTGCGTACACGTGCGGCGTTGAGCCTCGCTATTCAATACTAACTAGTCTTGATAATTAGGAGAAAAGTGCTTCATGGGGGATGACAAAGAGAAACGAAAAAAAAAAACAATTCTAGACGAATGTTTAATCACTGTTATGAAAAAAAGGTACGCTTATTCTTAGTTATCATAACACAAAAATCTAATAAAATAAGAATTAATATGCATTTTTAGAAACAGTGACATCGTAATTCATATGAGAGCAGGTGAAAATAAAAGGCGTCAGTCATCGAAACGAGTTGTACGCCGCCGGTACTCCCATAACATATGAGCATTAAACACTCGACGACAGTATCTGGATAGTGAGATTGTAATATGATGGAGGGGAATAGCAAGACTGCTACAAAGCAATATTTTAATAATAGTTAATGGTAGGTCACGGCAAGTGCACTTGAGACGACGCTTATAACTTGCAATTGACGCGCCTTAATTCATCTTAGCTGGCCATAATGAATATTTGTGCTTGAAATACAACTTAAACTTATTATTCCAATAAATTATATATCTGAGGCGAGGATTTACGATTACTTTGTTATATTATAATTTTTCTGGGCTTAATTTTGTATTTATTTTTATAGGTTTTAATGTTTAAAAATTTAATTTTGATATAGCTTCTTTACTGTGAGACACTGGGGTAATAATAATATTATAGGAATATTGATTTTCAGAGATCCTTCGTATTTTCATCAATATATAGTATATACTAATAACAACATAGAACTACATAACTCATATATCGTTTTAGAGACTATATATACACTGTAATATTTCTATATTTATTACAGTGTACATACACACTGTAATAAAAAAATCTTCAGTTGTGCTTGAACCACATAGCCCTCGTGTTTATTCACACATTTACCGTCGGCAAATTTTTACATAACAAAAATACTGTTATACATTTAACCTACCATACATTTAACTTATTTATCAAAAACTTTGACAGCTACGTATAAATCAGAAATCGATCTCCTTACATACATACATACATACATACATACAAACAAAAATACGAAATCTCAATAATTGGCATAAAGTCTTGACACGACCGTATTTCAACGACCGCGCGTCAAACATTCTTTGAGGCGCCGACGAATAAGAAAAGTTTATGGAAGCTTATGGAAGCAGAAGGTTAAGTGGCCACCGAAAAAGCACCTGCTGAAATCCTACTCCGCTATCAGCACCGCCGCCCGCATACAGTTGTCACTTGCAATGATTTACTGATGCTTGGCTAAGATGCGCTAACTAGCTCGCGGGGTGTTGATCTCTGATAAACCAAATTGAGACGGAATGCCTTCCCATTGATCAGTCAGTTAGAGGCGATAACGACTACCCCTCTTTATTGCCCCACATCGATATTCAGATTAAAATCATTAGTTAGTCACGAAACATGAGTCTTTACTATAATTATATGACCCTAAGGCTTGAGATTCACATGGGATCCCATATTGGATTATTTAATTGGTGTTAACATTGTATTCAATGTTTATGGAAAACGATGTTTTTCAACCTTTTAAGTGTAAGTCAAGTACTTATTAATGTGACAGGACGATTGGTTGACGGTAATTTATAATAGCAAGTGATTGATTTATAAAACAAAAACCTATATAACAGAGGATACCTAGAGTTAAGACACTTCATTCTCCGCTTATCAATCGAAATACACACTGCGTGTTAAATACCTAAATATTAAATATTGTTTAATATCTTAATATTGTTTTCAGAAGCTTTTAATGAATATAGTTATTTATTTTAAGCAACAAATTGTATATTCTAAAAATACTTGAAACCTACATAAAATAATTTTAAATATGTCAACCGAACGTTCTGAACATACGTAGCATAATAAATAGATTTCGAAAAACCTTTTTTTCGTGATAAATCGATATTCATTAGAAGGAAAGCAAACAAAACGTCAAGCTGCTCCCTATTTCTTTAAATTGTGCAGGTATTAATGCAGTTTTGTTTATCCAAGTATATTTGTTCAGTCGATGAGTCTTTGGGTCACAACATACTTTGGGTTTTAACTTTCAAAGGTACCGGCTAGTTAAATAAAGCTGAGTGGTTGGCGGCAGGAATTATTCTCAGTCACCAAATAGTTGTAACGTCCTTTTGCTTAGAATTATGGTAAATGTCACAAATCATTTTTTTTTATTTAACTCTTCAGACGGTCGCTTTTAAATAGGTAAACACATTGCACATTGCACATTATCATTGTTTTTCTCACATAAAGTATATTAAAATTAAGTCTTGATGAAAAAAACTTACCAGTACTAGGATTAACAACAAAACTTGTATTCGATGGAAACAAGCTATATCTAACAGCTGCATTATCACCCAAATCCGCATCGGATGCTGCAATCTTCCCCACAAATGCTCCAATTCTTTGATTCTCCTCCACTTGAAACTCATAGGCTAGTTGTGAGAAAACTGGATCATTATCATTAGCATCTACCACATTGACAATAAGGCTAGCAGTCGCTGACATCGGCGGTATACCATTGTCTGTAGCTATTATTGTCATTTTATGTTTAGATATGGTCTCCCTGTCGAGTGGCTTAGCGAGGTACACCCAGCCAGTGGCCGGTTGAACTTTGAAATGCTCTTCGTTTGTATTATTCTCTGATACGACGCGATAGGTTATGCGCGCATTGTTACCCGTGTCCTTGTCGATGGCTTGTATTTCTAATACCTGGAAGGAAGGAATTTTGTATTCAAATTTTCTTATTTAAATGTTGTATGGTATTTTTAGAGGGGATATTTACGTTAGGTTATGAGTTCAAAATTATTTTTGGAACATTTATATATTTATAATATACATAGATATTTATTTCCCTAGTTTGATATAATACAGCGAGCGGCGTTAAATTTCGCCAATCATCTCTATGAATATGCGAAAAGTGGAGAAGAGAATATATCTCTATCTACCTTGTAAAATGTAAAAAAAGTGGAAATATAAAAAAATACAATGTAAAAACACATTTATAAACTTTAAATAATATCCTTGACAAAATCATTTGAGCGTGTAAAAATATATATTTATTTTGACAGAACGGGTTTTATTTATTTAATTCACAGATTATTACCAATTAGTTTCACCGTGAGAATAAAAAAAACATAATAATGATAAAAGTATACCGTGTCTGTGTTTTTGAGTGATAATACGATAATTGCAAGATTTTTTTGTTTAATTGCGTTCGTTCGAGGAAAATATATTTATATTTTAATCTTTGCCTTTTTTCAAGAATTAAGACTTTTTGTTATATATTTTAATTTAGTTTCGACGATTCTTGGTAATGTATTAAATTAAATAACAAGGTCGTTTATTTTTAATTTAATTTATATTAATAATAATTTATGTTGAGAAAAAAATATTTAAAATTGTTAGAAAAGTTGGTGGAAAAGGTGGAATTATAGATCTTTTTTTAAATGCTTTTTTATTTTTCACTCATTTTGTAGGTAAAGAGAGCTTACTTTCTTTGCTTACAATCTAACCAGTGATATTCCTTGTCGGGAGATAATTATATTTTATTATAAATGGTCCATACTTGACGCATCTTAGGATCATGGAATTTCGGCAAAAACGAGTAACGGAGCGTTTTGACACTAGTTTCTCTGTCTACTCTGCGGTATCCTATCGCTATCCTTCATATACCAACATAAAAGATAAAACGTAAAGCCAAAAAAAACATTAAATTTAAACTCATAACCATCTAAGACAACCAAATAATTAATATTATTTTAATAAGGTCTTTGATTCCTTATTTTTATAAAAAATACTTACCTTATTTTTAACAGCTTCTGATTCTAAAACGTTGGCGCTATACGTGTCGTGTTCGAAAACAGGTGCGTTATCATTAACATCTTGTACATCAACAGATAATGTTAGATTAGCGCTCAGCTGTGGGCTACCATTATCTTTGGCCGTAATTATTAAGGTATGCCGAACTAAGTTCTCATAGTCCAAGGGCCTGCAACAGAATTTGGTTGCTTAAGTATTTTTAAAATAAATGATTGATAAATTAATAAATATACATTTCTAATTTTTACTTGCGGTTTCGCTTCTGTTCTCGAATGGAATATAACCAAGAGTTGTGTCTGAGACATGACACATTTCAAGTGCCAGAGGTGACCAGAGGTGCCGATTAATTAGATGTAATATGCATGTATAAGTAACCTGTAGCCGGCCTCGATAAATGGAATACCAAATACAAATATATATTTTTCATTTGAACCAGCAGTTCCGCAGATCAGCGCGATCAACCAAACTAACTTCAGCTGCATAATATTAGTAATAGATAACATTTTAAGACTAATTACCTCAACAAAGTGACCAATCCGTGCTGTGTGTTAACAGCAAATGTATTAGGTGGTCCACTAGCCGATACAAGATGATAGCTTATCAGTCCATTCTTGCCCTCATCTACATCTGTTGCTCTCGCCGCGTAGACTACTGAGCCTATGGCGGCTGACTCAGCCACGGAAACACGTACTGATGATGTACCGAATTCTGGGGCATTGTCGTTTATATCCTCTAGCGTGATTTGGACCTGTATTAATTAAAACAAAAGTGAGTTAGTTAGTTTTATTAAATATCTAGGAAAAAAGTTACAATAATTACTTATAGAATCATTTGAGTTATTGCTATAAAATATACCTAATTTGATTTAAAATTTTGGCTTTTAAATATTTTAAATGATATTATGTTATCCCTTAATGGCGTATATTTATATTCTGTTTCAAAATTCAATTACGGCGACGGCCACCACTGACTTTTAATTTAAATATGTTTTTATTAATATTTACCTGTGTCTGATCATAACTGGCAGGGCTACCGGTTGAAGCTTTTACATTCAGCAAATATGAACCAGTAGTCTCCCGATCTAGTCTACCTGACGTCCTTATGGCGCCTGTATGAGGCTCGATTGTGAATACATTGTCTATATCCCCCGATATTATGCTGTAGCGGACCAGTTGTTTACCTAGAAAGAAATAAAATATTAATATTTGGTAATTTATAT